>CM035431.1:13739780-13989780 GCA_020310875.1 Ceratopteris richardii | reverse complement strand
TTGATATTACCATCTCTTACAAATGTGTAAATTATACTTTTGGAATTCTTATTTATGTTGTTTTTTCAACTAATAATAATAATTATACATTTTATGATAAAAAACAGGCTTCTTAGTTCTATAGTTATGTGAATTAATTTATAAAAGTTTACTAGAGTAATTCTTTGACTCTCAATATTAATTCTTTGTCTTATAGTAGAATAGGGATATACACGTTGTTTGAAAACCCAGATTTATTATTACTCTCTTGGCAATATAGGGAAATTATATGAACTTTTGTGACTGTTTGACTCTTTGAGTTTTACTTTCATAATTGTTACATAGATTACCATGATGATAATTATATATAGTAGAGGAATTGGGTATGAACTATTGTGATTGTTTAATGCACTGAATCTAACTTTCATAATAGTAATAATTTTTAAAACTATTGTGAAGTAAAAGTCAATACTATGTATCTATGTATCCATGTAGCTATCTATCGATCTCTATTTCTACCTCTCTATGTATTCTCAATAAAAGTTTTGAAATCACATAAATTATCAATATTGTACATATATGATTGTGAAGTGAGAATGAGTGTTATAAGTCAAACAATAAAAATAGTTTTTAAATCCGAATCATAAACATTCAAAGTATTTTGATAGGCTAAGACCTCGACATAGGGCATTTTTTGTGGAAAACATATTCTATAAGAATATTTTCACCTTTTCATGACAAAGTAGCATCTTAGACCAAAACTCAATAGTCCGACTATTGTGAAGTAAAAATCAATACTATGTATCTATGTATCCATGTAGCTATCTATCGATCTCTATTTCTACCTCTCTATGTATTGTCAATAAAAGTTTTGAAATCACATAAATAATCAGTATTGTACATATATGATTGTGAAGTGAGAATGAGTGTTATAATTCAAACAATAAAAATGGTTTTTAAATCCGAATCATAAACATTCAAAGTATTTTGATAGGCTAAGACCTCGACATAGGGCATTTTTTTTTAAAAACATATTCTATAAGAATATTTTCACCTTTTCATGACAAAGTAGCATCTTAGACCAAAACTCAATAGTCCCACTTCATTGTAATAGAGCTTATGTTTTGGGATAGAGATCCTTCATGATGACATTTTGAGACTATCACAAATAAGTGGATAGCATGATAGTCAGCCTCTCTTACAATGGTTCCCATTTTATTGTAAGAAATTAAACATATCATGTGCTAGATCCCAATTTATCATGATTGAGAAAATTTATCATGACAAATCTCTTTGTCAAACTAGATCTAGTATATCACATAAATAGACTATCTTGATAGATCCAGCACATCACAATCAATTCATCCCAACACAATATTCTAGCCTTATCTCGACACTCAAACATTCTTACTAATTTTGGAGCCAATTTTAGCTACTACGTTTGGAAGAACTTTACATTATTGCGCTTAGCTATCAAACTAAGCTCATCTAGGTGAAAACAACTCGTGGATCCTCCTTGATTTTAGCATTTGTGGATCTTCACCCTTGAATATGAGCTCATGTAGACCATACAACATGGATCAATTATGTTTCACCATGTGGTAGTCCTTCAAGCCTCCAAAATGATTTTTTGAGCATTTTGATCAAATACATTACCTAGAAATCAAAACTCGTATCAGTGAATATTTGAGATAAGGGTTCAAATACTTCATTTGTCTCATTTTGTATTAGTTAGACCTCTCGATATCATACATACGTAATGGTCGAATCATATTTTTGGAACTCTTATTGATGCTGTTTTTCTTCAAATAGTAATAATTATACATTTTAAGATTAATCAAAATATTTCTTATTTCTATAGTTATGTGAAATAATTTACAGAAGTTAACTAGAGTGATTCTCTCACTAACAATATTAATTTTTTGTCCTAAAGAGGAATAGGGATATACAACTTAGATATGTTCATGTTGTTTGAGAAACACTCTTGGTAGTATAGGGAAAGTATGTGAACTATTGTGATTGTCTGCCTCTTTGAGTGTTACTTTCACAATAGTTACATAGATTAGCATGATGATAATTGTACATAGTATAGGGATTAGATATAAGCTATTGTGATTATCCAATGCACTCAATCCTACTTTCATAATAGGAATAATTTCTAAAACTATTGTGACATAAAAATCAATAATATATATTTATGTATCCCTATATCTATCTATCTATCTCTATTTCTACCTATCTATGTATCAACAATAACAATATTGAGGTCACATACATAATGAGTAACCTACATATATTATTGTGAAGTGAGAATCAATGTTATAAGTCAAACAATCTAAATAGTTTTTGAATAAGAAACATACACATTCAAAATATTCTGATAGGCTAAGACCATGATATAGGGAGTTTTGTGGAAAACCTATTCTATAATAATAGATTCAACTTATCATGACAAATGCACATCATAGATCAATGCTCAACTATCCAGCTCCATTGTGATAGAGCCTCTCTTTTTGGATAGAGCTCCTTCATCATGACATTTGTAGGCTATCACGACTAAATAGATATCAGGATAGTCACCCTCTATTGCAATGGTTTCCACCTTATTGTGAGACATCAAATATATCATGCGATAGATCCCAATCTATCATGATTGAGAAAATTTATCATGAAAAATCTCTTTGTCACAATAGATCCAATATATTTTATAAGTAGACTATGCTAATGGATCCAAAGTACTTGTCATTATCAATTCACCCATCACAATAGAATACCCTTATTTCCACTCTCAAACTTTCTTACTACTTGTAGAGCCATTTTTTCACAAGTTAACTTTTTTTGGGTGATTTAAAGAGCCATTTGGATACAATAAGCTTATCATGAGCCATTTGCTCTTGCAAACATTCCTTTGCATGAGAAAGGTTCTTTGAAATTCTATTTTTAGGTATGAAAATCTTTTAGTGGTAGAAAATGAAATGTTTGGTATAACATTGTTAAGGTGATTGCAATTTGGGTTGATGAGGTCCAATCACACCACATGAAAGGTGTATCAAGATAGTGAGAATTCAAAGGCCAATGTGATATGAATGTAAAAGTGAAGGAGAAGTTGGGTATGGAGAGGAGACATGTGATGATTTAAATGTGAGAATGGGAATATGTGAACGCAAGATCAATAAATGCACATAAATGTTCATAAAAATAAAAATCTTACACCTAAAGCAATCTTAAAACAACTAATGGCTCATAAGGAGCTTCGTAGACACTCTAATGATTTTTACATGTACATGGATGATGATAATAATAAATTTGTACACATCAGTCAATCTTAAAAGGAAGAATGCTCCATAAGGATCTTCTTGCACACTTTCAAGATCAATAATAATGCATGGGTGCATGTTGATTGTATGTATTTATGTGGTACATGAATTAGGAATGTAAATAGCGTTTTCCTCATAGCTCAACGGAAAATCCTCACTAGTTCAATAGAAAGTTTCAAAGCCTTCTCACACATAGAAAGATTTAAGAGTAGACATGTGAGAGAATAACTTAGTAGATGCGAGATATGGAGAAAAGGTTACTTGAATTAAGACTATTTGAGATAAGAGTCCAAACACTTCATTTCTTTCTTTTTGTATTTCATACTTTTTATGCTATTCGTGAAACGTTTTTATATTATATATACGTAATGGTTGATATTACCATCTTTTACAAATGTGTAGATTATACTTTTGGAATTCTTATTTATGTTGGTTTTTTCAACTAATAATAATAGTTATACATTTTATGAATAAGAAAAAGGTTTCTTAGTTCTATAGTTATGTGAATTAATTTACAAAAGTTAACTAGAGTGATTCTTTGACTCAAAATATTAATTCTCTGTCTTATAGTAGAATAGGGATATACACCTTGTTTGAAGACCCAGATTTATTATTACTCTCTTGGAAATATAGGGAAATTATGTGAACTTTTGTGATTGTTTGACTCTTTGAGTTTTACTTTCATAATTATTACATAGATTACCATGATGATAATTATATATAGTATAGGAATTGGGTATGAACTATTGTGATTGTTTAATTGTGATTGTTTAATGCATTGAATCCAACTTATCCAACTTTTTAAAACTATTGTGAAGAGTTTTGCAATCACATAAATAATCAATATTGTACATATATGATTGTGAAGTGAGAATGAATGTTATAAGTCAAACAATAAAAATGGTTTTTAAATCCGAATCGTAAACATTCAAAGTATTTTGATAGGCTAAGACCTCGACATAGGGCAGTTTTTGTAAAAAACATATTCTATAAGAATATTTTCACCTTTTCATGAAAAAGTAGCATCTTAGACCAAAACTCAAGACTCCCACTTCATTGTGATAGAGCTTATGTTTTGGGATAGAGATCCTTCATCATGACATTTGGAGACTATCACGAATAAATGGATAGCATGACAGTCAGCCTCTCTTTATATGGTTCCCATTTTATTGTGAGAAATTAAACATATCATGTGCTACATCCCAATTTATCATGATTGAGAAAATTTATCATGACAAATCTCTTTGTCAAAATAGATCTAGTATATCACATAAATAGACTATCTTCATAGATCCAGCACATCACAATCAATTCATCCCATCACAATATTCTAGCCTTATCTCCACACTCAGACTTTCTTACTAATCCTGGAGCCAATTTTAGCTACTACTTTTGGAAGAACTTTACATTATCGCTCTTAGCTATCAAACTAAGCTCATCTAGGTGAAAACAACTCTTGGATCCTCCTTGATTTTATCATTTGTGGATCTTCACCCTTGAATATGAGCTCATCTAGACCATACAACATGGATCAATTATGTTTCACCATGTGGTATTCCTTCAGGCCTCCAAACTCCTTAGTCTAGAGAACTTTTGTGACCCTAAAAACTGGATTTTGTGCTCTTTGACACTCTAAAAATGATTTGATGAAGATGGGAATTTTTGGAGCTTTGTTGTCAAATATCTCTCTCAAAAACTCTGATAGCCTTCAAACTTTGTACAAATATACACGTTCATATGATCCTTATACGTGCCATACCTAAGGGTAACAGAGATTCTTGTACGAGATTCTATAGGGTCAAGTTGAAAAATTTACATTTATACAAAATCCACATGGGCATATCAAGGTGTTAAAAATTCCATTTAGATGGAAAATTCAAGCTATAGATTGAATTTCATACTCTACAAGTATATGGATTTTCATGTGATTTGGTGACATTGAAATTATTTTCCTAATTTCCAAAATTTTACCATCTTTGACTACTACCATGGATTCACTTGATTTGCTCCAAACGTTTCATGTGAAATCCCTTTGACATCCTTGATGAGTCTTGGATGTCTCAAGAAATTCTGGCTACCTTCACGGAATGTGTTTCCTATATGTCTTCACAAGTGATAGAGGAAAGAAAATCTCAATTTTGTTCACCTCCTCTAATCCTAAGATTCCTCTGGAAATGCTAGTCTAATGTATGTGAAAAATAATAAGTATGAAGCATCAAACTCTTTCATAGGAATCATAAGCAACATGAAAGCAACAATTGATCATATGCATGAATGGGTAGACAACATGATATCAAACAACATATGGATGAACGAACAAAGAAATTGAATTTGGAAACATGAATATGCACAAACTAATAGGCAATATGTCTATGAATGAACATGAAACATTGGCACCATGTCAAGAGTGAAAAAACAAACATTATGTCCAACCGTGAATATGAAGTGGAGGTGAATGTATTGAGTCCTTTTAGTTATCAATTATTCTCATCTAGAAGAATATTTGTAACTTTTTTCATAAAACAATGTACCTTAAGTAGGAATATAAAGAAATTTTCAAGAGGCATTTTTCATTTTCGATTATTTTAGATCGACTTCTTTCCTACATAAATATGAATATGCTCTTTCTCTAATGACATGCAAGGAAATCTAACTTAACTCCACTCATGCATAAATCTACCTATATAGTTGATAGTTGATGCTTTATTCTTCTATTACTCTTTAGCTTCATTTGACTTGCGATCCTTTTGTTTCTTCTTCATAATCAAAGGAATTTATTGTTACATTGACTTTTTTGGTGTGTAAGAAAGTGTAAACTTCCTTACTTTTTTGGGTTGGAAGAAACTGTAAACTTCCCGATACAAAATGGTAGCTTATCCTTTCTGATGTTACCAAAAGCTAAAATATTGATACAAGGTACACCAATTTTTGATGATTGAGAATAATCGTTTAAACTCCGATAGATGTGTTGTGAGTTGCAGTAAGGATTTAGAAACTTGCAGTACTAATAGCTAGGACTTCAACAAGTATGCTTTTGATTAAGGATACATATGTATGTTTATAAAAAAAACTATGTTATCAAAATATTCCTCCAAATCTAAGTGCTCTATCTTTCCATAATCCTAAGTTAAAGAGAATTTCTTAGTAGAAACATTATTACTAATGATACAATTTTACACAAAACAAGAGAAATCAACATTTGCTCTTTTTTATTAAGTGATATGGATATGCATGAATTGAAATTGGCCACAAGCAAAAACTTGGGAGAAACTAGAATGAAAATAAAAAAGCAAAGCATCATGAAATATATATATATATATATATATATATATATATATATGTGTGTGTGTGTGTGCGCGCGCGCGCGCTAGTTTCTTCATGTACTTTTCTCCGTCTCCGTATGTAACAGCTGTTTTACCTACAACTAGTCCGATTTTATCGTCTATTCCCTCTTTGTTTATCTAGTCACGATAGAACAGTCCATCTTGCAGTAAAAGTTTGGGTCTAGGTTTCCCTTTCGAACTCCTCTTGTGCCTACATATGATATAATATTCAGAAACATTTAATGCGAATTTACGAATGATAATTGGCAACAGAAGATTTTTGGGCATCTTAGGAATGAGAAAAAGGACCATGTTCTGAGAAATGGATGGATGTATGCAAGCGCTCTCTAACCATTTATATAATGTTTGTCGACTGCGACACACACACGATGTATGTGAGTGAGTGACCGCGTGTCCGGTCTAATCACAAATCTCATCAAGATCTCATAAAGCCGATGTATGATATAGAGAACGTGAACCATGTTCGTGACCATATCTTTGCCAGTATTCATATAATTATGTTATTCACTTTATTATTATTCTTATTATCTTAGCTTTAAAATTTTATCATTGTTATGCCTGCGCAGAAAATTTTATTTTTCTGTTGAGGTGGAGAGAGAGAATTCTATTTACTTGGAGGAAAGGTTTTTTTTTTTAAATGGAGGTTCGGCCAACGCCTATTCTTCCATGCTTTAACTTTGAAATTGCAAATGTATAAGGAAGGGCATAGTACCCATGGGACTCCCCTTACCTCACAAGAACACGGGTTTACATAGCTGAGTTAAACTACAGTCACAATTACCATAGGGCACGACAAATGGTGGCACATCATCGACAAGATACATCTTTCCATGTTAAACATGTCCCTCACATGGTGCCGATGGGGGTTGATGTTGATGCAACTTTCCAAGCCTTCACATTTGGCTAGGCATGGATATGTACAACTACTTGATGAAGCATGTGAACCATTGCTTGTAACATTGGATCATTTACCATTTATAAAAGGTTAAATCATTGAGAATATTTCAAGAGCCTTGTATCTCGTGGAAGTAGGAAGCATATTAGCTACAAGTTTTCAATGAGAGAATATCTCCTACATCAAGGGAATAACTTTTAGTTGGAGCCAAAACTTGAATTCAAATTCAAAATTCAAAGAAGGACTCTTTTAGAAAGAGGCTTTGTAAATCTCGCAGCCATGGTGCCTCATTATGTGCCTTCTCCTTGATCATTTGTAGGAACTAAGTGGCTTACATCATCGCTCACTTAGATCACTATCATTGAGCATCATTTCTACGCCAATGATCTTGTACAACAATGTTCTGTTATACATACACTTCATTGATCATCTCTCTCTACTTCTCTATTATGACTACTCAGAACATTGAGCTTTGTTGGATCATATCTCAGTGATTTCTCAACTAGTTTGCATAATCTATATGCTCATTGGTCATCTACTGTTCAGTCTTGAAAAAGGCGTGGGTAAGCTTTGGATTGCTAAATTAATTTCTTAGAGTATAGTTCATCATTTTAGATGATTCCACTTGTAATCATTAGCTATCTAAGCTAATTTGATTCCCTCAAGAGGAATTTAATCAATTTCTAGTAACTTGTGAGAACTGAGCAAAAGAACGAGTAGGTGTGTGCACCAAAATAGCAAGTTTTGTGAAACTAGCTATTTGTGAAGTAGTTTGTTTTGATTCAACTGTTTCAAACATCCACTCCAAAGTACATAGGTACTTTCTTGCAGTCATTTTCAAGCTAAAAGGGCCTACTATCAAAATTTGAAGTGATTTAGGGTAGGTACAAAGCACCTTTTAGCAGTACCACCTCATGTTTTTGAGGTATCCATCCATCTCTTCCAATAGCGGTATCAGAGCAAGTTAAGGTAACATTGGAGATGGTTTCCCTTCTTTAATTGATAAATTAGACAGAAATAATTATTCAGCATGGTCCTTGAGGTTGAATGCCTATCTAAAAGGAAGAAGTTTCTATGGATACATATCAAATGATGAGGAGATGCCCATATTTAGAAGCAAAGGTCAACCTACAAGAGAAGAGCTAGAAAGACTCAACTCATGGTGTGCCAAAGATGCCTTAGCAAGGTCATATCTACTTAACTCTATTTTTGACTTCCTTCTTTCTCACATTAGGAATTTTAAAACTTTGAAAGAGCCTTGGGATACATTATCTTCATATTTTTCTTCCAATATAAGAGCCAAAAAATCAGTTGTGGATTAAGTTTACTACTCACAGGAAGCAACCTAAGCAGAATGTTTCAGAGTATGTGACCAAGGTAAAAGATGTTGCTGATCAATTGGTAGGTATAGGAGAGCAGATTGAAGAGGTGCAAATAGTGAGACAAATAATCAATGGCATCAAGGTAGATGATAAGTGGGAAGTTTTCATAACTACTATGGACCTTTACATGGGCATGCAAATTCCTAATCTTACGAATCTCATGGGACAACTCTTTACCCATGATGCCAAGCTCAACAAGAATGGAAAACCATCAAGCGATAACTATTCTTCTACCCTCTATACAGATAAAGGGAAGTCTAAAGACAAAGGAAAGAGCAAGAAGGTTGAAAATGAAGTTACTACTTCCCAAGGTAACTATGCAACGAGAGGTAGAAACTCAAGAGGAAGGGGCAGAGGAGGTAAGCAAGGTAGGGGGAGACCCTTCATCTCTTCCGCATGCAATATATGTGGACTGTCTAATCACACAACACATGAGTGCTATAAGAAATTCAAGAATCACAGAGGAAGAGGATATCAAACAGGTGGCTACTCACAATCAAGAGGAAGATTCAACCATAATCAAGGCTACAACCATGGATACAACAATAATTACAACAATAATTATCAAGGGGGATACAAATCAAGAAAATACTTCAACAATTAAACAGTGGATAAAGAAGACTCTGTTCTCATTATGAACATGACTTCAAAACAAGGTATGAATGATGAACACCTCTTCTATATTTACTGAGGTTTTTGAAACCATTTAGTAGGCAATGTAGCTCTTCTTTCTCATATTGAGGAGGCCAAGGGACAGCACCAAGTCCAAATAGGTGATGACACCAAACATTTAGTGCTCATAGTAGCAAATGTTAAAACTTCTTATGGGAATAGAAATCTTTTGAACATAGTTCTTTATGTACCTACTATCACAAAGAGTCTGATGAGTGTTGGACAGATAGTGGAAAAGGGTTTGCAGGATAGATTCAATAAATATGAATCTTTTGTGGAGGACAAAATGGATTCAAGAAAATTTCCAAGGGAGAGAAAACAGGTAGATTATTTACATTTGAGCTTGAGGACACTAGAAACATTACACTTTATAATTACAAGGATCAAACATTGTGTGGGTTAGACTACATATGGCACAAAAGATTAGGGCACATTGGTGATAGAACCTTGAAGCAGATATGTAGAGATCAATGTGTACTTTGGATACCTAATGTATCTAAGCAACATTTGATCTATAAATGTGGTGCTTCTCAATTTGGTAAATCACAAAAGTTACCATTTACAAAGAAAGATTATATGCATGAGGATTATTGTTATCAGGATCTTACTCATGTGCACATAGATGTTATGAATGCTGAAAACACATACAAAAATGGACACGACAAGAGATGAGACAAAACACAGTATTGGGTGCAATCTCCGCCCATGCACTCTGTTTCCATAGTCCACAAGGTGCATGTATTTATAGGAAATTTTATTATGTCAAAAAGAGTGGTTACATGAGAGGGGCTTCAAAATGCAAGTGTGAAAAAGTTAGTACTTTTACAGAAAGCCTTTGCTTTCAATATCAGAAATTGCGGTCTACAATGACCCTTATTCTAACCACTACTTTTCTAACTGTTTTTTACAGTAGAACCTTCTATGTAGGTTTATTTACAAATTAAATAAATTTTAATTCCGATTATTGATGGCTGCCCTTTCATGCCTTTCACGCTCCTCACAAACCTTCAACTTCTATATCAAAAACACCAAAACACATTAATACATTAGTAAATTAACACTCCAACAATGACAATGTCTTGTTCAACATATTCCATATTTCATAACATGTCCGTCAGTTGAAAAAGAAACTGACCTTAGTTGATAAAATAATAAACATGGATGGCTAGTCACATGTTTTGTCACTCAACCAAAATAAGCATGTTCCATGTAAAAACACATGCATGAAAATGTTCATGGAGGTAACCATTATCTTGAAATGTAGCTTTTACTTTATATAAGGAAGGAAAATTTTTTAATTTAAGTTCTTGTACTAACAAATGTGAAATTAAATCATATGAACTACCATCTTTATGTAAAATTTTAACGAGTTTGTTATTTATTGTACCCTACATGCAAAGTAGAGAGTGAAGAGAGATATCGTTACCCAAGGTACTTAAGTCCTTCTCCAATGATTCCTCTATCCAAAAAAGAGGAATTTTTTCATTATGGACCTCCATGTTATGCAATTATGTTGTAGCGGGTTTCATGTGAAGAGGTTGCAATCGACACGTTATTTTTGGATGTCGAGGTTTACCATAATTCCAGCAAGTGATACATGGTCGCTTTTGTTGGGCATCCATCGCTGAAGTTTGTAGGGTAGGTGGTTTGGTAGGTTGGAGAGATAAAACAACAGGTGGAGTTGAGCAATTGGAGTGCAGAGGACAAGGAAAGCTAGAGTAAGATGGGGCATTAAAAGTACGCTTCATAGGAAATGTAGGTTTAACAGAAAGTGGTCGTTGACACGATTGTTGTAGATAGATGGACTTGGTTATGCACTGGAATTCTTTTTCTGCATCATAGGCAAAAGATATAGCCTCATTGAGGGTTGTATGTTGTAGAATGTGAACCTTAGCTTAGATTCCCACCTCCAAACCATCTTCGTACTTCCGTTGCAAGCTATCCTCTGGTACATCTTCAAGCATTCATACCAGTAGTAAATTTTTCTAGAACCCTTCCATAGAGGTAGTGACCGTATCACCCTCCTTCCATGTAAGGGTTGTCCATGCACGTCAAACATGTGAATGGTATTGAGGAGGAAGAAAAGAATCCTTCCTGTTATCTTGGAAATCCTTCCATGTTGTTGGACGCTCTGTACTGTGTTGTAGGACATTCCACCAGCGTTGAGCTTTTCCTACTAAATAGTTAGTGGCAAATTTGGCTTTTTCACTTTCAGCATATGTTTCATTAGTATAAAAATCATCAAACTGTGACAACCATGAAAGAACTAAAGGCCCATCCCCACGGCCATCAAACCGTAGAATCTGGTAATTTCTAACACCAATCTTGGAATTTGTAACATCAGATTGGGCAGAAACAATAGTTTTTACTACCCTCATAAGGTTGCCCTCATTAGTTTATATCTTTTGGAAGACTTCATCACATTTCTAGATCTCGTTCTGAGCTCCTTAAAGCTCATGCCACAAAAGCTCTAGTTGTGGTTCGAGTGTTGCCTCAAGTAGAGGTGAATTACCGAAATCCTCCATGGTGTTCTTAGGGTCCATGATTATGAAAAGAGAAAAACCTTCTAGCTACAGACTTTCCTTGCTCTCAACCTTAGTTTTGTGAACCTAGTTCACACCCAAGGAAGTTATCTTGGATCCTCAATCTAGTGCTTCCCTCTCGAGATATACCCTAGGGAAATGTACCCTAATAGGATGTACCGTAGATGGATGTACCATGGTGCAATGGACCCTGATAGGATGTACCCTGTTTGGATGTACCTTGATGCACCATGACTGGATGTACCCCGAGACATGCCATGTGGCATCACCCCGTGCCACGTTGCTCAAGCCTACTTTAAAAAGTAAGAAAGAGATGCAAGTTGTGTTAAATATAAGAGGAGAGAACTAGAGTGACAACACCAAGAGAGAGTGTAGTGGTAAAGCACTTCCCTTGTGTGAGTGAGCATCTAGGTTCAAATCCTCCCAACTTATTGAATCTAAAACTCCTTATTGCCACTTATAAATTAAAATTGGTTCCCACATAGCCGACGACTGCCAATGGTTGCCAAGGGAGCCTGGGGTGCCAAAGATGCCGAAGTAATGCCTTATTTATGCCTTAGATATGCCTTAAGTTACACCTAAGTTATATGCCTTAGTTGACGCCTTCGAGTAAACATAGGTGTAAATGTAGGTGTAAACAAAGGTTTTGGTTCTAAAACTAGAACAGAAATAGAAACAAGAAACTGAAGCTTGAACAAGATCCAAAAATGGAAACAAAAATGAAAACGAAAACCGAAATCGGAATCGGAATCGAATTGGAACAGAGAATAGTGAAACAGACCCCTTCGTATTGACACATGCAGAGCTTTGGTATTATTGTTATGAGGATCTTACTCACGCGCACATAGAGGTTATGAATGTTGAAAACACATAGAAAAATAGACACAACAAGAGACGACACAGAACATAGTATTGGGTGTAATCTCCCCTCATGCACTGTGTTTCGATAATCCACAGAGTGCATGTATTTATAGGAATTTTTGATTATGTCTAAAAGATTGGTTACATGAGAGCGGCTTCGAAAAGCAAGCATGAAAGTACAAGTTGGTAACTTTAGAGAAAGCCTTTGCTTTCAATATCAAAAATTGCGGTCTACAATGAACCTTATTCTAACCATTACTTATCTAACTATTTCTAACAATAAAACCTTCTAAGCGGGTTTATTTAAAAACTAAATAAATTGTAATTTGGATTTTTGATGTATGCCCTTTCACGCTTCTCACAAACGTTCAGGTGTTATATCTAAAACACCAAAACGCATTCATACATTAATAAATTAACACTCCAACAATGACAATGCCTTGTTCAACATATTCCATAATTCATAACAATTACTTGGAACTTGTCCACACATATGTGTGGGGACCAAGCAAAGATCCTTCAATTTTAGGCTCAAGGTACTATGTGTCATTCATTGATGATTTCAGTAGATGGACTATCTTGTATTTCATGAAACATAAAGACGAAGTGTTCAATTGCTTCAAGAAGTATCTTGCACTTGTGGAAAATCAAATAGGAAGAAGCCTAAAGAGGATAAGGTCTAATGGAGGAGGTGAGTACTTCTCAAATGAATTCGATGCATTTTTGCAAGAAAGGTAGATTCTTCTCTGTTTGTCAAGAGGAGTAGTTTAGAAATTATGTACATATGTGTATATGTTGATGGCATCATTCTGATAGGTAGTGATGGTAATGGCATCAAACAAATAAAAAACTAGATGATGGAGGAGTTCGAAATCAGTGACCTAGGATTTCAGAAGTACTTTCTTGGACTTGAGTTAGTATACACTAACTCTGGAATTTACATCACTCAAAGAAAATATGTGCAGGACATGTTGAAGAAGTTCCACTTGGCGAATGCAAAGGTAGCTAGCACCCCTATGGAGGTAAGTCATAAATTGAGTGCTCATGAAGGTGATTTTCTTGAAGACATTATAGGTTATCAAAGCATAACTGGGAGTCTAAACTATGCAACCTTAGAAAGAATTGACATATCTTATGGAGTAAGTGTTTTGAGTGAATTCATGCATAAACCTAGAGCACCTCACTTGGAGGATTTTGAAGTATCTCAAAGCTACCCAAGATCAAGGTCTTTACTTCCCATACACATCAGATTTGGATATTAAGTTATACTGAGATGTAGATTGGGCAGGTGATAAGACCATTTCATGGCCTTCCAAGAAGCAACCAACTATTCCTCTATCTTCAAGAGAGGATGAATACAGCCGATTAGCCAATGCTACACAAGAGGCTATTTGGATTAGATTTCTCTACTTAGATTTGGGACTTCACACTCATTCACCTATGATTTTTGGTGATAACACAAGTTCCTTGCATCTTGTAGCCAATCCCATTTATCATGCAAGAACCAAGCATATAGGAGTACATTATCACTATGTTAGAGAGAAGCTATTTAGCAAAGAGACTCAATTGGCATATGTATCTACAAATATGCAATGTGTAGATTTGTTAACCAAAGCACTTGATGATACTAAACTTTGCAGGTTTAAAACCATGATTGATTTGGAGGATATTCAAGAAGATTCATGAAGAAGTGTAAGCCAAGATGTTTAGCTTGAGGGCGAGCTGTTGGTGCAAATGTCCAAGCCTTCACATTTGGTTAGAGATGGAGGCAAATATGTACAACTACTTGACTAGGTCCAAGCTATTCTACTACTTTCTCTTGATTGAGCTCCCAAAACTTCCCTTTTTCCTATATGGATTTATAAGGGATATTATCGCACCCATCGATTGGCATGTGGCCTTGAGAGAAGACAATGAGGGTTTCATCTATGAGGGTGCTAAATACTCTTTAAACACGAGTTGGCACATGCAAATCTATGCCAAAGTAGATTTCAACAAAGATCTGACCTCCAAATGTTTCATAGACATTGGAGAAGAGGAAACCATAGCGCATGAGATTAGATATAGGAACTTTCCAAATGATTGCTTTCATTGTCTAGTATAGTGCCAAAGAATAATATATTATCCTTTGAGATACAAATGTATTTAGCACAAGAAAAATCACAAAAAGAAATTAATATAACACAGAACAAGAAGCTTTAGTAGCCCAAAGTATGTAAAAAGCTCATCCTCTCGATGCAAAGGAAGAGAAGGAAACAGAAGTCATGAAGCAAAAACCCAATAGGCTTCATGGAAGTGAGATGATGAAGAAGAAGAAGCCCTAAGGGGATTATTTAGAGGAGCCACTCTCACATGACTCCGAAAAAAAACATTTTTTGTAAGATGGAGGAGCACAAGGACTTGGATTACCTAGGGGAATGGATCACCATGACTATGAAAATTATGGGAAAACTCTAGAGCATTCTAGTTGCAAGGAAGACAACAAAGAAGGATATACCACTAGCAAAGAGGATGGATTCATCAAACAATAAAGATAATGAGGACAACAAAAGCTTGATCATTGAATCCACAATTCTTGAAAGGATACCACACTCATTTTCAAAGAGGACTACTCACAGATGAAAACAACAAGGTGAAATATGATGGAAAAGACCTGTTATATGTGAGGACCCCTACATCTCAAAGAAAAAAGAAGAGGAGAAATACAACAAAAATAGAAACAAAATCTCTCCCTATGAAGAAAATGTCCAATACTAATAATCATTTCTTTAAATGACATTGGGTTGTCTGACCCCTTGCGAGTTATGGTTATGGGCTAGTGAATCCATGCTAAAAGCCTAAACCTAGACTTCATCTGCCTTCAAGAGACCAAACTTGATTAAGAGGACCTTCCAAAGAGATTGAAATGTATTTCATCGTCCCATGTGTGGATCCTCACCACACACCCTAGGGAAAGTGGCGATGTGGTATCGGCATTATAGCATTTTGATCGGCATTAATAGCATTTTGATCGCTAGACATGTAGATGCTCAAGAAGATCAAAACCATCAGTGGATCCGTGCTTCCTTTGGGGGGTCCTTTGTAGTTCACTATTCTCTTTGTGTATGCTTCCAAAATTAATGTGGAAGGATTTCCACTTGGCAAGACTCAGACTCTTTGCCCATCAATGTCATCCTCTATGGGGACATTAATATGGTGGATGTTGTTGGAGAATTCCTCTCCTATTGGCAGCGAAAAGTGTAGAAGACCTTCTCAGGATCAAAACTTTTGCCAATAGCTGAACCTTCAAATGAAAATTGCTACCAAGAAAAAAAAATGCAATGAGCTTGAAACATTGCTCATGCAAACTAGACACTTATACCTTTCAAATGAGCTATTAAACACCCAGTTTGGAGTAGTTTTCGATTGGCAACTCTTTGCCTCAAAACAAGCTACCTCTCCATTCAGTTAAGCTAAAAACATGACCTCACTAAAACTTGTATAACTCATAGAGCATAAAGAATTCAATACAACTCTTTTAGATACAGGAAGTGCTTAAGATAAGATTTACAACAAATGTTTAAACTCTAAGATTGGATACATATATTGAGAGATATGACTCTCACAAGTATACCCAAAAATGGGTATGCGGCTAGACATAGTCTATGAGAGTTAAGAGAATGAAATGACTCAAAACAAATGAACTAGCTACAAGGGGTCTTCCATGCCTTCTTCCTCCTATTCTTGAGTGTCCTCCCTTGCCTCGTTTATAGACAAGTGACCAAAAACTCTCATGATGAGTTTTAGAGCTCTTCTCCATAACTCTTCCACTACTTTGGACAACCACTCCTCTTACAATTAACTTTTTGGATTTGATTCTCTTTTGATTGATTCTCTTTTGGCCTCCACTACTTGCTGAAGTAAATGCTTCCATTTTTCATCTTTGTATTTTCCTTGTATTTGAAGAAAATCCTTTTTGCAAAAATATATACGACCTTACTTCTTTATTTTTAACACTCCCCCTCAAGCTCACATGTGAGCTTGCACCTTCAGCCATATCCTACAAGTTGATTTCATTCTTGAACCTCTTTAGCTTAGAAGCATCTAAGGACTTTGTAAACATGTGTGCAACCTGGTCATTAGTTCCAATCCACATCCTTGCTCAAAACGTTTTCTCGAACATAATGATAATGCACTTCTATGTGCTTACTTCGTGAATGAAACATTAGATTGTTTGTCAAGTGAATGCTTGAAATGTTGTCACCATAAATTGGAATGGTCTCTACGTGCACATCAAGATCAGCCAAGAGCTTCTTAATCCACATAGCTTTACAAGTTGCAAAGGCTAATCCTCTTTCTTCAGCTTCTGTAGATGATAGTGCAACAGTAGGTTGCTTCTTTGAGCTCCATGTGATAGGTTTTCTACCTATCATGAACGCATAACCTAAAGTGGATCTTCTATCTTCCTTCAAACCAACCCAATCAGCATCACTGAAGCCCTTTACCTGTAATTCTTCATCATATCTATAAAACAAGGCATGATTGACTATGTGCTTCACATATCTTAGCACTCGTTTGGATGAATTTAAATGTTCACTTGTTGGAGCTTGCATAACTTGAGAAAGAACTCCAACAATATAACAAAAATCTTGTCTTGTGATCGTAGCATAGATCAATGAGCATATAATACTCCTTTATGTAGTTACATCATGTAACTTCTCTCCATCATTTGCGCATAGCCTTGCGTTTGTGTCCATAGGTTGAGTGAATGGTTTGCATTCACTTATTCCAAATCTGAAAAGAACATCCAGCAAGTACTTTCTTTGCATCAAGTAGATGTCATCTTTCCCATAGACTATCTCAATGCCTAAAAAGCATTTCAGCTCACCAAGATCTGAAATTTTAAACTCCTTACCAATTTTTCTTTTTATCTCTTGTATTCCTGCAACATTAGTTCCTGTTATGATGAGATCATCAACGTATATGCAAATATATACCTGCTTGCCTTCTTCTTTTTTCAAGTAGAGAGAGGGATCTGCACTACTTGGACTATACCCATACCTTGTGAGGTACTCGACCAATCTTTGATTCCAAGCATTTGGTGCTTGCTTCAGCCCATACAAAGCTTTCTTCAATCTACAAACAGAATCTAGATGCTTTTTATCTTCAAATCCAATCGGTTGACTCATGTATACCTCTTCTTGAGTTTCACCATTGAGAAAAGTATTTTTTATATCAAGTTGATACAATGGCCATCTCCTTGCTGCACTTACTCCAATCAAGGTTCTAATTGTTCCCATCTTTGCAACCGGGCTGAAAGTCTCTTCATAGTCAATGCCATGAGTTTGCTTGAATCCTTTTGCTACTAGTCTAGCTTTATGCCTTCATCCTTTGGAACTAGCTCCCATGTGTGATTGTCGTTGAGAGCTTTTATCTGTTCTTGCATAGATTTTTGCCATTCTTTTTGTGTACATGCTTCTTCATATGCATCCGGTTCTTTGTCTTTGACCACCTGTGTCATGTATGCAAAATGCTTTGCAATAAAACTATTATAGCTAGCCTTTGAATTGGATATTTTTCTCTCGAAGACCTCCTTTCAATTCCTTTTGAATATTGCTTCTTCAACTGGTTCAACTTTAGCTTTGGTGTAATCACCTCTTCATACTCTTCTTCACTTGCATTTGAATCACTATTTTGGGCAGCACTTTCAGCTTGAAATCTTTCATAACCTGATGTTGGTGATGAGGAATGACTCCTTAGTCTCCCCTTACATGTTGAGCTTTCTCCAAGTGATGCAAAAGCTTCTAGACCTGACATTTGAGTGCTTGTTTGTTGAAATTCTTCTTGGACAACACCTCCATCATCTTCGCAATCTTCTTCAAGAATCTTCTCTTTCCCTTTGTCTCCAAACCATTGTCTTAGCTCATCAAACACGACATTTTGTGAGACTCGTAGCTCCTTTTTCACTAGATTGAAGCACCTATATCCCTTTTGCTCTGATGAATATCCAATGAAAATACATTTTTCTAACTTTGCCTCCATCTTTATCCTTAGTTCTTGAGGGATGTGAACATAACACACACATCCAAAAACTTTGAGATGCGTAAGTCTAGGTTTCTTACCGGAATAAACCTCCTCAGGAGTTAGATTATGCACTCCAGTCGTTTTGCACTTGTTCATCAAATAAACAGCCGTACTAGTTACTTTAGCCCAATAGTTTAGTGGCATCTTCATCTCATTAAGCATGCATCTTACAACTTCTGTGATACGCTGATTTTTTCTTTCAGCTATTCCATTTTGTTGAGGCGTGTACCTACATGTAAATTGTCTCTTGATGCCATTTTCATAAAGAAAATCTCAAAATTCTCCTCCTCCATTGGACATTAAGGTCTTTATGTAGCATCTTGTTTCCTTTTCTACCTGTGCTTTAAATCTCTTGAACATGGAGAACATATCTGATTTTTGTTTTATGCAAAACACATATATTTTTCTTGAATGATCATCAATAAAAGTGATAGAATATCTATTACCAGCTACCGATGGTTGTTGTGATGGTCCCCATACATCCATGTGTATCAAGTTGAGGACATTCCTTGCCACATAGTTGCTCTTCTTGAATGGTTGTCGAGTTTGCTTTCCTAGTTGCCCATACTCCAAAGAATTCTCCTCCTCCATCGGACATTAAGGTCTTTATGTAGCATCTTGTTTCCTTTTCTACTTGTGCTTTAAATCTCTTGAACATGGAGAACATATCTGATTTTTGTTTTATGCAAAACACATATATTTTTCTTGAATGATCATCAATAAAAGTGATAGAATATCTATTACCAGCCACCGATGGTTGTTGTGATGGTCCCCATACATCCATGTGTATCAAGTCGAGGACATTCCTTGCCACATAGTTGCTCTTCTTGAATGGTTGTCGAGTTTGCTTTCTAGTTGGCATGCTTCACAAAACTCATGAAGTCCAACATCAATGAGTCTTGGGAGACCTCTTACCACTTTATGGTTGCTCATGTCCTTGAGCTTGGGAATGTTGATATGTGCAAACCTTTTGTGCCACAAATTGATTTCAGAAATCCTCTTGTTTCCAAACTGAATATACATCACCTTTCCATGTGGTTGTTGAATGTCCAAGGTGAGCATCCTTCCTTCTTTCCTTCCTTCAGCAATGACCTTGAATCCTTCTTTTGGATTCTTTATAAAGTAGCCTTTTTCATTGAAGATAACATGATATCCTTTCTCTACCATTTGTCCTACTGAAATCAAATTCTTTGCAATAGTAGGAACATGAAGAACATCAGCTAAAACCTTCGTATCTCCAATCTTGATATCTCCAACATGCTCAATTGCTTGTTGAGTTTCATCACCGATCTCCACAGATCCTCTTCCACTTGGAGCTTGTAGCTTTGTAAATAAATCTCCTTGGCATGTCATATGGTTGTTGCAACCTGAATCTCTTGAACCATTTTTTATCATCACTTCTCGAGTTGTTGTATTCATGCTTCATGGCAAGCATGGTTTGCTTGTCTCCTTCACTTGATGTACTCGCATAGTTATTTTGGCTCCTTTGGTTGCCTCCATTGAGCCTTCCATTCTTTTGCCAACAATCATTTGCATAATGTCATAGTTTACCACAATGATAACATGTTATATGTTTATGAGGATTGTATGAACTTCGACATCTTCCTCTATTTCTTCCTCGACCTCTTCCATGTGTGTTGTCATTTGAGTTGTCCTTGTTGTCCTCTGAGTTGTGTTGGCTGGAATTTGTGTTGTTGTAGCTTCTTCCTCTTCCTCTCGAGCCTCCTCTTGAGTTCCTTCATCTACCTCATCCTGCATATAACATTTGACTATGGTTGTCCTTACCTTTGTTGCCTTCTCCTTGTTGAGCAACCTCTTCAGCCACAAGATTTGGTATAATCTCGTCGCATGTTGGTAGAGGGTCTCTATAAAGAATGTTTGTGATGAGAGGCTTCCACTTTTCTTCACTCCTGAAGCCATTGAGGGCTGTTTGGACGATGTCTTTCTCTTTTATCTTGCATCCAACTGATGCTAGCTGATATTGAAGCTCCTTGATCCTCAATGTATACTCACTGATGCTTGGTTTGAGCTTTTCCTCATGTTGTTGAGCTCGTTCTTGAGTTGCATCCTCCGAGACCTTGTTGAGGTAGCATACACATTCTCCAATGCTTCCTAAACTTCCTTGGATATTTCTAAGGTTTGCACATGACCAATCATAGTGTTAGAAATAACTTGTGAGATGAGGAACATCACCCTTCGATTCATCTCTTTCGAATCAGCAAATTGTCTCCCTTGTGCTGGAGTAAGGTTGGGATATTGAAGGTCCACAGGTTATGGATCATCTCTAGTAACTAGACTCCATAAACCTTTACATTTAAGATAATTTGTCCTTCTATACCTCCAAGATTGAAAATTATCTTCGTCTAACTTCTCAACTTGTTGTCCTAAATCAGCCATTGAAACTTCCAAGATTGAAGTTTACCTCAAATACGTTGTGGTGCTCTTACTTGACTTTACGAATCTCCCCTTGATTTGTAGCTTCTCCTTTGCTTCACTTCAGTTCCAATGCTTTGCCTTTTCAAACTCCAATGCTCTGATACCAATTGTTTGACAGTTCCTCTCCTATTCGCAACGAAAAGTGTAGAAGACCTTCTCAGGATCAAGACTTTTGCCAACAGCTGAACCTTCAAATGAAACTTCATACCAATTGAAAAACGCAATGAGCTTGAAATGTTTCTCACTCAAACTAGAAAAAGGTAGCTTTCAAATGAGCTATCAAAAACCCAATTTGAAGTAGTTTTGGGTTGGAAATTCTTTGCCTCAAAACTAATGGAGATCAAAGATGAGATGGGTTTCTCTTGGTCGAACCTAAACGCTGGAGTGGAATTGACCAAAGCTAGACTTGATAAGAGCTCTATTGTGTTGAATTACATCAATAAGTAGCCCTCCCCTCTAAATGTGTGGAGCTTGTGGACTCTCAATGTGTGGACCTTGTTGACTCTGATCACTAGCCAATGGTACATATCTTCAAGATGCTCATCAATATTAAGAAAATCGCTTGGTTTCATGCCAATCCAACAACCTTCTCTTTCCCATTGGTCTAACAAGTTTGGTTTTCATTGAAGATTCTGTTCAAGATGTTCTCTTCCTTAAGATTGACTTTGGAAAATCTTATGATAGATTGGAGTGGGACTTCTTCTGAAAGACTTGGGTTGCATTCAAAATTTTATTAACATAATCTGAACATTGCTAGAAAAGGCATCACTGCCAATAAACATCAATCACGAACTTTGTCATGCTATTTGATTAAAATGTTCTATCAAGCAAGTATGCCCCTCTGATCCTTTCCTCTTTGTGATATCTACTAATGGTCTTAGCTCCCTTTTTAAACATCATGCACATTTGGGTGTTATTAAAGGCCTCCCTCTTTCCATAATTCAAGAAAAAATGATCATGCAACTCTTTTCTAATGACATAAATGCTTCTTTACATAATATCTACCAACATTGATACCTTTTTATGTTGCCTAAATACATTTTTGGGAGGCATGAGGTTTCAAAATAAACCACTTTAAAACTACCTTCAAGGCTGCTATTCGAAATCCACCTTAACTTTTGGATGACCATGGTAGTCAATTGATCTTGAGGGGAGAAATCCTTGGCTAGCTAGGTACTCCAATGTGATTCGCTCTTTCAATCGATCAATGTTGAAACTTGTCTCTTTGATTATTTACCTTTCCTCTTTCTAGATATGCAAGGACAAAGAGATTCTCAAATTGGAAATAGTTTGCAAAACATTTCTCTAGAAAGAAGAGCCTAACAAGAGGGCTTTCACAAAAACTAAATGGGATACTTCCATAAGCCAAAACGATGAAGATGGTTGGGGATTTTAGACATTGAAGCAATGGCCAATATATTGATGACCAATTGGTGAGAAATAGGGATGATTCTTGGGCCAAACGGATTTTTAGAAACAAGAGCACTCTTAGGGCTTGTGGGAATTTTAGGGTGGAAGCATCTAAATCTTCTCATTTTTCTATTCTCCCCCTATTAGCTGACACCAAGTGGCTCGAGCTAAGTTTGCTTCTTAACAAGGTGAAATGGTATGCCAAGATCAATGAAGATTGGAAATGGGTAGTGGATATTTGAAAAAGCGATTTGATCTAGTTCCCTATCAGGGGCATCAGAGGTGCTAAGCCTTGGAGCCTCCAAAAACCTAGGAAACTATGGAGAAAAGGTATCTATTTGTGGAAAAACCTCTAGAATTAAGAAACATGCAAATGGATTAGATCTGAAGACATTGAAATTGCTAGGAGAGTGGATTATGAAGAGTGGTGCTTGTTGCAAAGAAAATTCTTTTCTTGGTGGGCCTAGAGGAGTCGTCTCCATATTGGGCATGACTCCCCTCACTTTGAGGATCTTAGATGGCACAATGGTAACACTCTTGATAAAATTCTAAGATTCGAGAAGAATGTGGAGTTTGAGGTCATGCTTAATAGGCGATGGTGTCTTGATTGGTCAAGTTTTATTTGTGATCTAAAGATGGAATCCATTTGGCATCCCCTCAAGGAGGTTAAAAAATCCGTTCTTATGTGGGGAATCTTCCACTAGGGAATTTGGACCAATGTAAAACTTAACAATACTTGTCATACCCCTCCATGGTGTAAACTATGCCTTCATGGCAATGAGGACTTCCGAAACCTCTTCTTCTTATGCCCCAAGTCTGTGTTTATCCTGGGGGCCCTTGGGAGAATCATGTTTCTATAGGGACAAATCAACTGGAACCAATAACTATTGTGTAACGACATCGTTTTTTGCTCAACATTGTGGAATGCTATAAGAGGTGAGACCCTTTGGAAGATCTCCAAAGAGAGATGTGCTGCAAACTTTGTTAGCCCTCCAAAAAAATGGTCGATCTAAAAATATCTTTTCCTTTTAGTTACCCCCCCCCCCCACCTTTAGGGATCATCGAATGTTTTAATTTTCCTTGAGAGCATGAAGATTTAAAGCAAGTGGTCCCTCTGTGTGGGGGACAGAAGGGTAATAAACCTTCTTTGAAAATTCTTCTAGCAAAGTTTAAGAAACCATTGCTTTTAGGGATTCTAGTGGTCTCATGTGTCCTAGGACCATTCACTTGCACACTTGTTCTTTCAGCTAATTAAGTTTTGAGAGAGTAGGCTATTGCCAAACTACCTTTTGAAAAAAACAAAAGATATGCCTTTTGGAAAAAAACTTTTGGGAGAGTAGGCTATCGCAAACTGCCTTTTGGAGAAAAAAAGATATGCAAACTCATACATTTTAGTTTAGCACATATTCTCAGCAGAAAATAAGAGATGGATGTCAAGGGAATTTGTGAGGTGGAAGCTTCATAAGACGGATTTTGCTGTCCCATCACGAGTCTTCATATTGGGTACTTTTCGGATACGTTTCCCATAAGGTTTAAGATTAGTCTTAAATTAAGCCTGATGCTTACTTCTGCCTTGATGCTTACATTCATTAATGGTCTAGATGACAACTTTGACTATCTATATTAATACTATTATAAGAAGTGTTTGTCTTCTCATTGCAAATCGATAGGTTCCGACATGAATGAAGTAGTATAAATGGCACCATGTTCATGCATATGTTAGTAGTCATAATATGTATCTCGCTGGAGCATATGGCTTTAACATGTGAATATCTAAGTTGAAGAATTTTGGGATCACTGTAACAATTCAATAGCGCGTATAGAGAGGATAATCCATCGTCTCATGCTTAAACAAAAAACATTAATCTTCAGTACCATTATTCAAGGAAGAGAGTTCTTAGAAAGAAGGTGCCATAAAGAACATAAGTTCCCAAGAGAAATTATGATATGTTTATCGGAAATCTAGATGAACACAAGGTCAAACGACCACAAGAATTCAAATTGATAGAGATGCGTTACACATCTCAAAATGGACCTGAGGTTTAAAGAAAATTTCGGACCAATCAACTTTAAAATGAGTTGCATAACATGATTAGAATTGAATCACGTATATGAAACATTTTGATATTGAACAGCTTTAATAGGCACAGTTCTGTGATTGTCAAAAGGTGTTTATGACCGATTTGCCAGATCACTGGGCCTCTTTTTATGCTTCAATTTATTTAATATTTGTATATGTTGAAGGAAATATATATATATATATATATATATATATATATATATATATATATATATATATATATATATATATATAATATTCTGGTTCCTTTTTTTACAAAACTGTGTAAATTTGATGTGGTTCTTAGGATTTCTTTGTTTTCGTAATATTCATAATGTAAGTAAGATATCGACTACATATATATCACGTAAAATCCTTTCTTAAACCATGAAAGGAAGTAATCAACTTGAATAATAGGTTCTATATGTATAAAGAGGATCCAATATACTTCAAATCATAATCCTATAGAATGCAATTTTAGAACTCATATATGTACTGAAATCATCTTAATCAATTGTGATATTAATACTATGCATCTTTCCATTAATATTGAAAACCTGCAAGCTTAAATCAATGTCTTATTTTCAATGCACAAAATAATTATGGACAAGTGTCACACTATAATAAAAATGGGGGCATTGTGATGCTGCCAAGAAAAAAAGTGGTTGTTGTATAAGTGGTGATTAGTGTCCCTTATGCGATGCAACTAACTAACATTGCTAAAAGCATTTAAGTATAGTGAGGGTCTTAGCGATGTTGGTAAACTAAGTGGGATCAAAAAGCAATGCATAGATGATGCCTTGCAAACAAAAAAACAAATTGATTTCTCCCAGCACATTTTTTGTAAGAATGGAGAGTGATAGACAGACATAGAGTGCGAGCAAGACAACAAGACACATACAAAGTGCGAGGAATGCACATACATACACATATACATGCACTCATATCCATGCACACACGTACACATATACACACACACATACACATATACACACACATAGAATAACATACACACATATACATACACAGACATACACCACACATACACATACACATACATACACATATGCATATGCAAACATACACAAACGTATACATACACACACAAAAACATATACATACACACATGTGTACATAGACACACACATATATGCATACACACATGTACAAACATACACACACATACACAGAAATACATAAAATCATATGGATACAGACATGCATACATACATTTATACATACACAAACATACATACATAAACATACACTTAAACACACATAAAATCACATAAACATAGATATATATACACATACACATACACACACATATACCCCTACACATGTACACATGTACACATACACACATCTAGATAAAGACAAATGTACATACACACACGTAGACACACACATACACTAACATGCATACATACACATACATGCAAACATACATACACACATGCATACACACACATGTAAATACATACATACACATATGCACACACACACATAAACACATGTATATACACACATGCACATATACATACACATATATACACATGCATACACACATACACATGCACATAGATAAAATCATGAACATATGTATACACGTATATACACATGCATACATATACACAAAAATATACGTACATACACATGCATACATATACACAAAAATATACATGCATGCATGCATACATATAAATTCATACAAATGCATACACATATACTGTTAAGAGGAAGCGTGGTGCTCGGCCCTCAACAGAGAATGAAGATGCAATGTAGTCGTAAAGGTTGTAGTACATAGAAATAATAACGGAGAGAGGAAAATGATGCATACATGATAGACCAATTGAACTCGAATCGTAATACGCTTCAAATCATGGCCATACAAGGATGCACAAAGCAACATACAGTACATGAAAATGAGGAAGAATATCAATTAGAGAACAGTTGTACCTTTCACTTACTTGTATACAGATCCCAAGGACTGTGTGCTTTCATTAATCAAAATCATAACTTTATACATAATTTTTGCCTCCTCATTTCTCCTTTTGCACCCTTTCGTGAATGAGAGACAACCCTTGGAAAGGGTTTCAAATTAACCGTAGAGTATGCTTTTAATGAAACAAATAGCCAACCACCATTTAATATTGAATGCTCCCCTAACACTTGCATGTGTAGTGGAACCATTCCTACACAATGCTTACCAATGTCCTAGGTTTCATACATGATTCTACCCTATCAAACATTATCCACCAACCAAAGTGCATGGCCCTAATCCATGGTATGGAAGGTAAAACAATGCCCATACATTTCTGAACAAATTACATATTTGAGGGACGAATTATAGTGGGTGGCAGTATGCCAAAATATAGAATCTCCTCCTCATATATATAACAAGCCGCCCTTCCTAAAATATAGAATCTCCTCCTCATATATATAACAAGCCGCCCTTCCTAAAATATGCTTCTATATGAAAATGCAAAAGCTGTTGGGGATCCCTGATCATCATATGCACTCTCTTAAAAGGGTGAAATACATCATAATACATTTTTAGATACATCAAAATCCATCTCATAGGATACAATATATGAATTTGAATGGCTTTAAAATTTGGAATCCCACATGAATTTTCTCAACATTGTTAACAAAAATACTCCATATCAATTTATCGTTAAGGAAACCTAGAATATGCACAAATATGCAAATACTTCCACCAAACATAAACATCATTAGCACATGAGGGAATGATTGAATAACAAGAATCCATAGCGCAACAATGAGATAATATTCAACTAAAGAATGAGAACATGGATTCATACTCATCATATGCATCCCATCTGCATTTACCGAATCACGAATCACATAAAGAGTGGCACACTTCAAAGCTACTCTTTTTATAGTATGTTTTGGAAACCTACGCTTTTTTCGTGAATGCAAATAGTGTCTTCCACAATCCTAAATCAAATTATCTACATATGTGCTAACATAAATAATGCTTCTGCCCTCATTCCTGTCATTGCTATGCATCACAAACGTGGAAAAAATGTCATTATCTTCATCTTCTTCATCATCACAACACTTATATGCATCAAACATGGGTGTGGTAGCATCATACAAAATGAAATCATGTGTGTTAGTGGCTTCCATGAGAGTATGCAGATGTGCATTATCAGTTATTCCTTTCCGTGCAAAGTAGCATCCTCACAATAAGCATCAAAGATAGGTAAAGATTTAGGCTTTACATCATGCAATATGGCAATGCCATTATCATCATAAGTATCAAAGGTTGGTGGAGAATAAGGATCATAAACACAAGCACTAGGATGATCCATTCCCATCAAGAATATCCTCCCAATATATTGCATGTGAGGTGAATAATCTTAATCCTTCTTTGGCACAAAGGGGTATATACCCCATGTGTTGCATGGACCATAAATGCAGTTACAAACTTTGTGGTCTTTATGATGAAAAAAACAGACATGCAGTCTCAATACACTTTGACATTTCATAAACACTAATGAGAAAATCTTTCACGTCAGCAATGAATAAATGTAGAGAATGAAGACTTAATCCTTGGTATTGAGGGTTCACAAAAATGCTTATTGAAATCCCCCATGCAATCATGCAGCAAGTGAGATACATATAATATTACTTTCTTAATCTCTCTCTCTCTCTCTCTCTCTCTCTCTCTCTCTCTTTCTCTCTCTATCTCTCTCTTTCTCTCTCTATTGATCCCTCTCCCATTTTCTCTCTATCCCTCTCTGTCTCTCTCTTTCTCTCTAACATAGATTGGCATGTGTGTATAAGAGGACACATGAATAGGCATCACATGATGACACCATAGTGGCCATCCAATTAGGAACAAACTCAAAAGCCGTCAACAAGAAGGCCGGATATTTCAGAGACCGCTTGGCAGCAATCGTATGTAGGCAATCATAGATCAGGGATGTTAAAATGGGGAGTGAGGAGATGTCGAAGGCAAACAAACCGAGAATCAAGGCCATCCAATTCCAAATGAAATCCTAGTGATCAATGATGAGCCAAAAAAGGCAGCCCTAGTGGGCCGATCATGGGCTAGGCCAATAAACACAGATGGTCATAAGGTAGGAATTATAGTAGTAGCAGGATAGGCAGCAATGGGCATGCATGAACATAGAGATAGCCAATAGAAATGAAGCCTTTGCACATCGGAATATAACCGGGTACATGCCATTGGAGAGCACCGAGTACAAACTAGATAATCATCACACTCCTAACACCGGACACAAAGTGGGTAATCACCAAAGGAAGCATCGAAAAAGACTAAGGAAGCACTGAATCGGCTGTGAGGGATTGGAAGCAATACTGGATTGAGTAGGCAGGCAAAATGCACAATGGGCACAGGGTGACATGTCGAGCTAGAGGATGGCCTAATGTGTGCCTGAAAACTAACAAAAGGACTTGAGAGAGCCCAAGCATGGCACCCAAACAGAGCCTAGGGCCAAAAGTGATGCAATTAGGAGACAACTTGGAACGAATCATTAGATCCAATGTATCAAGCATTCAATGTATCAAACAGAAAAATGACTAGCAATCACTTGACAAAAGCAGACGCACTAGGGTCAACACCCTATCCTTGCAAATTCACAATGAGCAGTTGGCAAAAAAAGTTCCGATTCTCTCGAAAAGCACAGGGCCATGGAGATAAAGGGAACAGGTGGGTGGGGAGCACAAGTCAGCAGAATGATGGTCGGGTTATGAGCATTGAGCATGGTGAAAGTTTGGCTGCAGTACTAAAATCAGAACTGCTATACCAAGGGGATCAATCGGATCACTGTAACATCATAGTGTGATTGCCTAGGCTTAGCAATTCACCAAAATGGATTCGGAGTGAACCAAACGAGTGGGATGTGTGCCAGGAGAAGCACATTCGATAAGAGATGGAAAAAGTCATTCAGAGGTGCTACAACTCGTAGAGCCAAGGGGAGGTACATCTGGATGACACCAAGTTTTAAGAGGAAGCATGATGCTTCACCCTCAAGAGAGAAGGAAGATGTAACGTAGTCAGCCAACAGTTTGAAATTAACCTTAGAGTATGCTTTTAATGAAACCAATAGCCAACCACCATTGAATACTCAATGTTCCCTTAACAATACATACACACACATACATACACACACGATACATAGACACACACACATTCATACAAACACATGTATACATATATATGCACATTTACATAAATGCACATAAAGAGAAGCACGCATACAAATAGACACACATACACAGACATGCATATGCATCCATGCATGCACACATGCATACACATGCATACACACCTACATACACATATACACACACATACAATCACATATGCATATACATGCACATGCATAAACCCATATACACAAATACACACACATACACATCTACATACGAACATATACACACACATATACACACACTACAAGGAATATTGGGGCATAGTGATGGTTAACATGACACATTTGTTTTTCTACATGATTGTGAATTTCATCAGACCAAGCAACGAGCATGCACCATCCTATACACGATGCTATTCTCGACATTATTTTCAACATCATTCCTGATGCTTATAGTGATATTCTTGAGAGCATCGCTAGATTAGCATTGCTTGTGCAATTAAAAAGTAACCATCACATATGTGACACTAATTTTCATAACATAGGTGACACAGTTGCGTGTTGATGATCCATAAATTGCATGACCAAATACAGTAGGCTTGTACATCTCTTATGTGATGGTAAAGCTGGATAAAAGTAAAAAAAAAGTGTTGGATCCCTCTTCGATCATGATTTTATGTGCGAATGATCGAAGAGCTCTCCAATGTTCAAATCTGCGCTATGCTTACAAGCTCTAACAATCTCTTCCTGAATCTCTCTCTTTTGGAGTCCCTCTCTCTCTCTCTCTATCTCTCTCTTTCGCTCTCTTTATTGCAGGTTATTCAAAAGTTCACCAAGCATAAAATATGGCTAATTATTGTAAGTACAATTTTCATTGTTTGTTTATCATTTAAATTATTTAAGTTTCATTAATTAACATACTCACACTTACTCATTCATATGCAAATATACATATATACATGACCATGCACGCTCACACATTTACACACACATACCTATGCACATACATACACATACACACACATACATGCACATACACTTACACATACACATACACATACACATACACATACACATACACATACACACACATACACATATGCATATGTATAAACATATCTACAAACACATGAAAAGACATGCATGCATTATTGCATATACACATGCATATGCACATCCACATGCATGCACATACACATGGATGCAAATGGAGATGCATGCACATGCACATGCATGCTCATACATATACACATGCATACACACACACACACACACACACACACACACACATATATATATATATATATATATATATATATATATATATATATATATATATATATATATATACATACATACATACATACACACACACACATATATTCATACATACCTATCCACATACACATACATTTGCACATACCTACATATACACACACATACACATACACATCCACATATGTACACACAAATACAAACATACACTTACACATACACATGCACATACATACATATACACACACATATGCACATACCCTTACACATACACATGTAGATACATACATATACACACACATACACATACAAATGTACATATGTACACACACATACACACATACACTTACACATACACATGCAGATACATACATATACACACACATATGCACATACACATACACATACACATGCACATACATACACATGCACACACATGCACATGCACATACATACATATACACACACATACACATGCACATACATACACATACACACATACACTTATAGGTACATACACATGCACATACATACATATAGAGACACATACACATACACATGCACATACACACATACACTTATGCATACACATGCACACACATACATATACACACTCATGAACATGCACATACATACACATATGCACATACACTTACACATACACATGCACATACATACATATACACACACTTACACATACACAGACACATGCATACATATAGACACTCATATACATGCACATACATACACATATGCACATACACATACATATGCACATAGACAAATATACACACACATACACATACACATGCACATACACACACATATGCATATACACTTACACAAACACATGCACATACATACATATACACACTCATATACATTCAAATACATACACATACACATGCACATATATACATATACACACACTTACACATACATGTGCACATACATACATATACACACTCACATACATGCACATACATACACATATACGTATACACTTACACATACATATATATATACACTCATATACATGCATATACATACACATATGCACATACACTTACACATACATATGCACATCATACATATACACACACATACACATACACATGCACATACACACACATATGCACATACACGTTTACACATACACATGCAGATACATACATATACAAACTCATATAGATGCACATAGATATACATATGCACATACACTTACACATTCACATGCACATATATACATATACACATAGTTACACATATACATGCACATACATACATATACACACTCATATACATGCACATACATACACATATGCACATACAGTTACACATACATACATATGCATACTCATATACATGTCATACGTATATGGACATACACATACACATACATATGCACATACATACATATATGCACACATACACATACACATGCACATGCACATACACACATTGGCACATACACTTACACATACACATGAACATACATACATATACACACTCATATACATGCACATATGCACACACACTTAGACATGCACATACACACACATACACTTACACATACACATGTACACACATACATACATGATACACTTATACACATACACATATACACATACACATGCACATACACACATATACACACACATACACATACATACACATACATATGCACACACACATACACTTATACATACATATTTACATACGTACACATTCACATACACATACACACATGTATATGCATAAAACATATCTATATGCACATATATACACACACAGATACATGCATATACATACATATAGACACGCTTACATAAATATAGATATATAACTAAATGTGCATTGATACATTTTACACATACACAACTACATGCTAAATATAAACAACAATAAAAATCATTAAAACAAAACTTCTCATTAATTAGTACCATGGACACAATTCAAAACCTAACTGAAATGAGCAAATATATAGATTTAAAAAAAGTAAGTATATAAAGGTAAAATATATATCCAATATACTATATGAGTCATCATGATCATTATCATCCACATCATCTTGTAATTCCTCATCATCATCAACATCATCATCATCATCATCATCATTGTCATGATCATCCTCATCATCATGATCATCCACATGATCTGATGTATCTGTAGCGGCATCATTGGTAGAGGTGTGAGTAGTTTGTGATGATCAAGGTCATCGTACTTGTGTTTGTCTCTCCACCTCATCCATATCCAGCTCTCCATAATACTCTTTTATTACATATAATAAAAATAAAAAAGTGAAATATATAAAACATCAATAAAATTAAAATAATTACATGAAATTTAGTAATACTCACAAAAGCATTTGGGTGATCTTGCATGTACGCATTGAGATGTCCATATCCACAATGTGTAGAAAAATCAATTTCCTTTTTCATAGGATATCGACCATAATCCTTACGCTGCATTGAAACAAATAAAAAGGTTAATTATTAGTATTTGAACTAAAATAAAAAAGATAATTTCAATAATACATATACTTACAAATGTAGCTACAAAACCATGATGGCCCATTTTGCCTAAATGTGATGTATGACCAGAATCAACTCTCTTCTTTGTTGCTATTTGCATTTATTTAATGAAACAAAAGACATAGATAAATTTAACACATATGACAATTCTAAATCACTGTAATATAAACTATTAATTTGTATACCTTGTGCTAAGGAAATGATTCCGAAAGATGTACTTTTCTATGAAAACACTTCCATGTCTTAGGGGGTATGTAGGGTCTTCTCTTATTTTGTTCTACCATACAATATCGCTTGTTATTCAATCTCAAACAAAAAAAAGAAGAATCAGAATATTAGAAAAACTTTAAATTTATAAACATGCACATACCAACACACACATACTTAAATACATACCCACGCATACACATATACACACACATACATGCATGCACATACACATATACATACATACACATACATAATAAATACATACCCACACACATACATATTTCCATACACTTACACATACAAACCCACACATATACATACACATACACATACACATATACATACATGCATATGCATACACATACATACATATCCACACACACATATATGCACACACATATACACACATACACATATATGCACATACACATACATAGTAAATACATACCCTCACACACACATACATACACACATACATACATGCATACACATACATATATACATACATTTACACATACATACCCACACATATGCATACACATACACATATACATACATGCATACACATACACTTACACATATATACATATCCACCATACACATACACACATATAGATACATACACATACACATAAATACATATACACATACACATAAATATACACAAACAAACATAGTAAATACATACCCACACATACACATACACACACATACATGCAAACAAATACACACACATAGTAAATACATACCCACACACATACATATATACATACACTTACACATACATACCCACACATATACAATAAATGCATACACATACATACAAATCGACACATACCTACACACACATACATGCATACACATACACATATACATACATACACATACATGGTAAATACCTACCCATGCACATACATATATATACACACACACATACACATACACATATACATAACCTTATATATACATATCTACACTTATATATAGATACATATACACACATGCATGCATACACATATACTTACACATACATCCATACCCACACAAACATGTATACAAACATATACATGCATACAGATGCATATATACATACAATTACATATATACATACAGTTACATATACATACCCACACATATACATAGACACACATACATAATAAATACATGCATACATATACCGAGACATATAGATACACACATACATAAATACATGCACACATTCACACACACATGCATCCACATATCCATACATACATACAGATGTCATACATTTATAGTTTTGTATATGTATTTATATGTCTAAATGTGTATTTGTGTATATGTTGGGTGCTATATTTTTTATACGTCCTCAAACAATAATCTTATTCTATTTATGGACTATGCTATTTATTTTATTTCCCTATGATATGGATGTGTATAGAATAAATATGGAAGATAGAACTCAAGTGGGGCCCACCACTGAAGATATGACTAGCTCTCCCTAGAGTAAAAGAGAAATGATCAACATGGAAGGGAAATATTAAAGAGAGATGGAAAGTCTAGAATATTCAAGTATTTAAACCTTTTCCACTCTCTTTAGAATGAAACAAAAGTCTTTTCAAAGGCCCCATAGCCCCACCACACCTTTTTTAATTTTTAGCAAAGGAGGTCTTTTGTTTATGCATATATCTTATATTGTTGAGCCTCAAACTCAAACATATGATGAAGCAAAGTCATAATTTGTTTGATAAGACCCATTGCATGCATTTTGGAACAAATATCATATTTTTGTAATAAAGACACAAACTATCCAACAAATATGTAAAACGAAGCTAAATAGCACACCGTTCTATTCACCAGATCTTTGTAAATAATTCCTATTCACGAGAATCTTTTGCATCTTTGTAAATAATTCCTATTCACCGGAAACTTAAGATATCTAGAATGTTCATTTCAAAATACCATCCCCAAATATCTCCCCAAATTTCCTATAAAAGGAGCCCTTGGGTGCCCTCCAAAAGTAAGAAAAGTTACATGCAGGTATATGCTAGGGGTGTAGTGGGCACTCAAAACCTACGAGAAGGAGTCTACCCTTAGTCGCTGTATTGAGAGAGCTACAGAAGCTCCTAATTTGTAAGTATCCCATGTCTTTGTAATATTTTCTATTTCAATCAAGTTCATTTCTCCAATTCCTCCCATCTCCATTATCCTTAACCTTTGCTTATTCTATCCAATATACCCTCTCTTCTTCTCTCATTTCCTACTCCTTACGTCTTCCTTCAGTCGTCTCCATAATTCCCAAACCCATTGAAGATTGTGGTACCACTTGGCTCCTCCTGTCATTGAGAATCTCTTTCTTGTGAGTGTTTAGTGTTTTGCGTGTTGGTACTAAGGGGGCAGCATGGAAAACCCCTCCATTAAGAGTACTTGTGTAATGTTCCTGTGTTGGTACTAAGAGGGTGGCACAGATCACCCCTTCCTTAAGAGTACCTTTGTGTTGATTGTGTTTAAGTGTACTAAGAGGGTGGCATGGATCATCCCCACCCTAAGACTACCATTGTACTTTTGTGACAAGCCAGCGTAGACCAACCGTGCCTTGGTAGTGTTGTGTGTGTTTTTCACATGAATCATTTTGTAGGAGCCTATTATCCCTCATCATAAATTCCATTTTCTATTTATAAGCTGAGCATCGAGGAAGTGTTAGATGTCACTTTCTTAATGCCCCTCTCATAACTTGGTGACCCCACTAAGGAACCCAATTTAACGAATTTCCAAAACCCTAATAACTAAAATCGTCCCATTCCTCCCAACCAACCTTATCAACCAAGAGCCCTTCTTTTCGTCCATATCACATATACTAGGAAGATATTCTTCCAACAAGCTGTAGTCTAACATTTTGGGGTGGAGCGTTTGCCATGAATCCTTGAATCTCAAGAACCATTTATCTTTCTAGTTTTCAAGTATATCCTTAGCTTCCATGTCTAGATCTTCATTCTTTTGTAAGGAAGCCACCCTCAAGTTCAACCATGGCATCAATCTTCCCACACTTCTATGGAAAACCCAAGGAAGATGTTGGAGTTTTTGGACAACTTCAAAATGGCATACCTCATCTCAAACAGGGATCAAGAAGCTATCAAACTAAGGGCTTTCCCATTGGTCCTAAAGAGGAAGCAAGAGTATGGTATAACAATCTATCAAACAAAGCAACTAGAAGCTAGGAAGCAACAAATCAAGTATTCATAGCTCGATATGGCAAAAAGGGTAGACGAGAAGGATTGTGGCAACAATTTCTCTCACTAAGGCAAGTAACTCTTGAAGAGGTTTCAAATTATGAGTCCAAGTTTTAGTGCATATGGAATAATTGGGAATGTGGCCTAGGGACAAACGAGGTAGCTTCAGAATTCTTGAAAAGAGATAGATTGATCTTAGGACTCTTCCCTTCTCTGAAACAAAAGGTGAAGTCACAATTTCTAGGGACCTTTGAAGAAGCATTAGAGATAGCAAGAGTCAAGTGTAGAACATACCTGATTGGTTGATGATCAGTGATGATAACAAATTTCACACCTAGCACATAATGACTAAATGTTTGTATGCCAAAAACCATTACTAGAGATTCCCTTTTTGTTGTGCTATACTTTTTTTTAGCTGTAGTCAAAATTTGACTAGCATACTAAATAGGCCTGCCAAGTTTGAATTCTTCACTATGTTGAGTGAACACTGCACCCACTGCATATGCACTGGCATCTACATGCACATGAAAAGTATTTGACCAATCTAGGGTGATAAGAATTGGTGCAATCACCAGGTTTGACCTTAATGTCTGATAAGCATTCTCTTCTTCTTCTTCCCATTTAAAGGGTACTTCTTTACATGTAAGTCTAGCTAGTGGCGTGGCTATCTCTCCATACATTTTTATAAATCTTCTGTGGTACCCTGTATGCCAAAAGAAGCTTTGAATCTCTTTAGGAGATTTGGGTTAAGGCAACTTTAGTATAGAAATAATTTTATCAGGATCTGGAGTCATACCTTTAGCCGACACCACATGTCCCAATAGGGCTCCTTCTGTCATGAGGAAATGACATTTGTTTGGGCTTAACTTTAGTTTAGTCTTCGTGCATCTCTTAAAAACATTCTGCAGCTGTCACAAGTGATGATCCAAGCAATCTAAAGGGTTCTCTTTGTGAGATCCTGAAAATGAAGAAAAGTCATCCATGAAAATTCTAAGTGTTTCTAGCAATACGGGTCCAAAAATGAGGTTGACAGTTCTGTTAAAGGTGGCTGGAGCATTTATGACTCCAAAGGGCATTTTTACATACACATGTGTTCCCCAAAGTGTGATAAAAGCATTCTTTTCATGATCCTCTAGTGTATGGATATTTGATTATAGCCACTAAAGCCATTGATAAATCTATATAATGCATGTCTAGCCACTTCTTCAATGATCTGCTTTGCAAATGGCATGGGGAATTCATCTGGAATGGTCACCTTGTTGAGTGCTCTAAAGTCAACACAAATTCTAATTTTGTTGGTATTTTTCTTTGGTACTATAACCATAGGTGAGAGTCATTCTGAGTGTTCCATAGGAATGATGATTCCTACATCCTCTATCTTTTGTATTTCCACATAAACAACTTCAACATATTTTGGGTTAAGTCTATAACTCTTTCCTCTTATTGGTTTGGCTCCATCAACCAGAGGTATTCTGTGCTCTCCATAATTGGCAGGCACCCTTCTAAGGCTTTATAATGCCAAGCAAAAACATCTACATTGTGGGTTAAGAATACTTTTACCTTTTCAAGGAGCTCTGAGTGGGTCCACAACCAAGTCGCCACCAAAACTGGACAACTATTTTCCTGAGTGCCTAATTGTATTTCTTTGACAGGGTTTCTCTCTATCATGGTATCTTCATGCTCCTCTCCAACCTTGTTTTCTTCCAATAGCTTGTCATGCATTGTTGCATAAGGAGGAGTGTTTTGTAACTCAATGTATTCCTCCTTGTCCTACATCCATCCTGCAGGGATTTCTTGAATTGGTAAAGAACATTCTTCACTAGTAGGTTTTACCTTATCTCTAAGTTTAGTAATTTCCTTCTCTGTTGTTGTTGTATCTTCCTCCAAGTTGTACTTGAGGGGTGTCTTCCTCCCCCTTCTATGGTCTGTGATGGGTTCTCCCAATCGATCAACCTAAACTTTATCCTCATTTCCATCATAACATTCATATGTGCAAGAATTATTAAGAAAAAATCCAAAACAAGAGGAAGAGTTGCCTACTTGGAGCGAATTCAGAATATCTTCTTCTTCCTCGAACTCTCTTTGGGGTTGTTCCTCCCTTTCTGGTTCCATGCAAATTCCAACTGATTGCATCATGCTGGTGCTCCCTTGATGATCTGAGCCCTCCTCTAAATGTATTTGTGTCAGTTCTTGCCCTTTCTTTTGTACCCACATAGTGTCTTTACCCCAATCATGGATGACACTTTCATGCCTCAGCCATGGTCTTCCAATTAAGAGGGGAAATCCTTCTTCCACCTAGGGCAGTCTTAATACCACAAAATTTAGAATGAAGAGATTACCTTGTACTTCCAGTGGAACTTTTGGGATCACTCCCAATGGCCTTACTTTGCTTTGATCTACCAAGGTAATAGTGAAATTTGTAGGTCTTGAAGGGTGTAGTCCAATCTTCTCCATTGTATGTTCAGGCATCAAGTTAATGCCAGAACCACCATCCATAATAACTCCTTGAACTCATGACCTTTGATAGAGACTATCAGCCGAGGGCTCTTATAATCTGTAAGGGGTGCTTCCCCTATAATTTTACCTTTTTGCAAAACAGCATTCTTTGCCACTAAGCTTGTAGTGGAAGCCTCATCAATTATCTACAAGAGTTTTGACTTGAATTTCCCATCCATCTTTATTAAATAAAAAATACTTACCTCCTTTTTCATGGACTTGAGTAGATTTGAAGCTTCTAATTCCTTAAGAGCATGGGCTCCAATTGACTTATCAAACTCCTCATGAGCCCTGTTGAATGCATGACCAATGACATCATCGGTACATATGAGATCTCCTTTTTGCCTTGTATCTGCACATGTGGTGGCTTTGTCTTGAGATGTCTCTTTTTCTTTATTTAATCCATTAATCCTTGATTCTTGAACTATTTCTACTTGAGCCTTCCCCTTGCTTCTTGTCTGCAATGTAAAAAATTCAATTTCTTCTAAGTGCACCACCCTGGTAGATGGTGATGGCCCATTGACTTGATCTAACATTTCTTTTTTGTGCACAGAAATCATTTGAATGTGGGGCCCACATGAAGATGCTTGGTTCTTAGGACAACAATTAGTATAGTGGTTTGTGGCCTCTGGGCAGTTCCTCCAAGGAGGGTCATTTTTTGGTAGAGTGCACCTTCTTTGGTAGTGCCCACATTCTCCACATCTAAAACAAATAATTGACCTTCTAGGCCCATTCCCAAAGTTATTCCTCTGTATAGGGTTGTAATTGTTACCTTGATTAGCTGCAGCCGTCATCACATTTTTCGGTGGTAGAGGTCCTCCTTGTGTTCAATATGTTCTTGCAGGCATTCCTCTTGATTGGCATTCCTAGGCCTCATGACTAGCTTTCTTGCATAGTTGGCAAGTTACACTTAACAGAGGACACTCACTTACTATATGACCTTGCTTGTTGCACATGGTACACCATAGCTCACATTTGATGCCACCCCCTTTGAGTTCCTGCAACTTCTGTAGTAGCTGAGCCAATTCCTCTACTTGGGCTTCCTCCTCCTTTTGGAGCTTCAATGCCGCAATCTCCCTCCTCAATTGAGTAGCATCATTATCCTCCTCTTTGTGGGGCTTATTCCTTTTTAAGCCCTCCAGCTCTTTCCTTAACTAGATTACTGGATTCTCCATTTCTGTAGAATTGGGTAGTTGAGAAGAAATTTCTCCATATTGTTGCCTTATCTACTCCAGTCGTGTAGTTGTGTTGATGAACTCCTCTATGGAGGCTGTGGGCAACACTAATTCCTTGATTTCACATTATATGGTTATTGGAAGTGGCTTATCTAACCCTTTCTTAACAAAAACATCATGTGGAGGATCTGGCAACTTAGCCATTATTGCCTTAGCCCTAGTTACAAACTCTGGAAATTTTTCACCTGGACCTATTCTTAAGTTTTCTAATTCCTCTATGATGATCTCTATAGTAATTTCCATGCTGGAATTGAGTTTTGAATGCATCTTTCATTAAGTCCCAAGTGGTAAAATGGTTTTTAGCAAACTAGAAGAACCATTTATCTACTAACCCTTCTAATGTGGCAGGGAAGAGTATTAAAAAGGCATCCCCTCTTCCCATCAAGCCTCTCGTTTTGCAAAGTGCTTAAAACCTCCTAATATGCTCATTGGGATCTTCCTGAGCTAAGCCTTTGAAGGAAGAAACTTTCATATTTAATCTTGATAGAAGGGTTTCCAAATCTACCTGGCCTGCCATGCTCTTTACTGATGAAGTTGACAAAAGTGGGCTGGAGGAACTTCTAATAGCCTTCCTTCTTGTTTGCTTGTAGGTGACCCTCAATGCTTGGGACCAGGTTGCGGTCATGAGCTGTTCATAATCCTCTTATTATGAGATAATTGATAAGAATATGTACCTCTTAGCCCAATGAAGTAATACTTTCGGCACTTGAATAGTGCTTCTCCACATTGCAATATTTATTCTCCAATGCTCAAATCTCCTTGAAATCCCACTGGGCATGCCAAATTTTGTTGGGGGATTCTTGGAGAAGAAGGAATTGGAGTGTTTGTAGGAGAGAAGCGAAATACAAGAAGAAAGATACACACTGAAAGCTTCTCTATTGATTGATTATAAGAAGACAAATACAATGATGATGCACAATACAATCCAATGCTTTTTTGCAAACTCCGACAGAGTGCTCAATCACAAAATATCAAATACCCAAGGGTCTTGTTGCTGACAGCCTTCTCTGCACCAAACCCCCACCTTCTCCAAGCTTGCACGTGCACACCTTGCGCCAAGCTTCCAATAAGAGGGAGGGATGGACACACCTTCTGTCGGCATGTGCACAACTTCAATGAAAGCTTGGGATCTTTGGAATAGCTTAATGCTTCTCTACATACTTCTTAGTCACTCTTCATGCACACCTTGCACTTCACTTCTCTGTGTTGCACACAGTGTGTCTCTTGCACTTCTCTCTCTTGCCTACCTTAGACTATGCTCACCTTGCTTAGGCTTGCTTAGTCTCCAAGAATAGTCCTTGCCTTAACTTGAGTGTCGATTCATGTATGCTCCTAACTGCAAGAGTATCTTGGTGCTCACTTTGATGTCCCAAGATTGTCTCCACAAGTGGACAACCAACGAATCCCTGTTTTGTCTTGTAGTGACTTTAGGCTAAAACAAACAAAATTTAATTGGGGGGCCATAGTTTCACTTCTGCGTATGATGCCGCTTCACATACCTTCACATTTTGACTGTTAATTCTTCACTTGTGCACCTAAGAGAGGGTTCACCTGAACCTTCCAAAACACTTTTAAAACACTTTGAACCTTAGAGAAATTACAAAAATACCTCTGCAACCTGCAAATCACTTTCTGCAATTGTACCCTTTGTGAACAATTAATTGTGCACTACGTGTGCACCTTGACACCTGCACTTTGAACACTTTGACTTCGCCCTTGTTGACTTTGACCTTAACCTTGTTGACTTTGATCGGTTTGACTTTAACCTTTTGTCTTTGACTACGATTAACTTTGACTGCGGTTGAATTTGACCAATATGACTTTTATGGTCAACAAGACTATATGCATAAACGGGTTATTCAAGGTATTGAAATTACTGGTGCTACCTTCCAACTTTTCTTGAAAATGTTTGATGATGATACTTATATGATTATCAAAGGTGTTGATTCTTTTGTGGATGCTTTTTTGTTTTGTCTTGAAACTTTTTGCAATGCTAGTGGGTTGTTCATAGATCATAAAAAAAATATGTATTCTTCTAACAAACAATTGCGTGCTTGAATTGCTATGAAAGGTTTTCATATTATTCAAGATGGTATCATTTTTAGACTTATTGGTATTCCTATGGATTTTAATGTCACTTTTGATAAAAAATATGTCTGGAAGGTCAATAAGTTTAGAAATAAAGTTTTTAAATGGATGATTATGCAACATAATCTTTCCCACATAATAATTGTTTTGAACTAATAATTGTGTTGAACCACTATGTGCTTGCCACTATCATTTATTTCTTACGTTGTTGGTTACCTACTAAGAAGAAGATCATGTAGGTTATTGTGCTATCTAGAAGATTTCTTTGGGGGGAGGGGGGCAACAACAGCGTTCCTTAACTGGCTTGGAAGTTTTTTTATGAATAAAGAGGAAGGAGGGTGGGGAATTATTTTTTCCTATGAAAATGGTTAAAATTTTGTCTCCTTAATGGATTAAATGATGGTTGTCTTCTAAAGACTTTTTGTCTTGCTTCATTCAAAAAATTATCATAGATTCTCTTCAAAAACGTGTATAGGTTGGAATAACATAGATTTACTTACTATTACTTCTTCGTCTCACCGATTTAGTGCTTATCGAAGCAGAATTACTTGCAGATTTTTGAAGCCTTGGATCAAGGTGAAGAAAAATTTTGTTCTTGATTCTTCCTATGCTATTTATTTTTTGTTTTTGCTTCAAGATTCTATCTAGCTTGGATGGATTGTGCACTATAAAAATTAGGAATAGAAATGAGGAAGAACAAATGTAGAACAGTTGGTTTTTCCAAATGGAGATGATTGTATCCTAATAGTGAGTTGATTGCTTCTTCTGCCAGTAAGTAGTTTATCATTGATCTTAGAAGTTTCCTCAAGTTGAATCTTGAAGCTTGCACCAGCCATAAACAGGTGCACTTAGCTGTGACTACTGACATGTACATGCAGTACAAGAACGAGAGTGCCGCAGTTAAATAGATCATTGTTAAGCTCAATGAAAGATCGAAAAATGGATGGAGCTATTCTCAGTTCAACTATTGACTTTAGTATATTTGAGCCTTTCCTAAGAATTACGAGCACACTGTTATGCAATGATTAATTATCCATAAAGGGGTATGGACGAGAGGCAAAGCTAAGAACTTCAACATCAGTAATGGAAATTGAAGCCCTAATGTCAGTCTATGGGGATCAACTTGGTGACAAAGAAGTTCTTCTTGGCATCTGCAATAGGATGGACATTTTCCTCTAGCACCTTTGGAGATCCTAGATTATATCTGGTTCATCTTGGTGAGAAGGAATAAAAAAAACTACAATAACGCTCAAAGAAACTTTTTTCCCTCTTGTTTGGTTGAGCTTAGGAAAACCTCTAAGATTTGCATAAGAGAAGTTGAAAATTGCTACTAGCAATGATGCCAGTTTACATGACACTTTGAGAAATACCAAGTTTAGTAGATAGTGGTAAATGGTCCTTCCCCTCTACTCTGAAGCAAGGTTTCTGATGGCCTTCTATATTATTTGTTCTTGTATGTATTTCTCCCCCGATGCTATTGTTTGCTGCCTTTGACCTACTAAAAGATTTCATGTTCTCGGTTGTATTGGTCTTACACATATTGAAGTTTATCTATGGACTCTCTCTTTTGATCAGCGTTCCATCTGAAATGTATGCTTAAGGTGGGGGCCTACCCCTTGTAGAGTCTGTCCTTTGTCCATTAATACCACTTCTTATGTTTTGTTGTCTAAAAAAGAACTACTTCCTAACCACTATCACAGCGACTTGACAATTCAATGTCACGAAAAACACAGTTTTCATGCGCCATTAGTATACACATTTGCTTCAAATTTTGGATATTTCATATCTAAGATATGCCAAATAGAATGCAACTTATTGTTGCAAACTAACTTGGTTTTTTTGTGAGCCCCAACTAGCGAGATCAGCATGGCTTCTTCCATCACACTAAATCTCGTAGCAAAAGGAGATCATTTATAAAGCATGTGTTCTCCATGTCAACTTACGTACTCTTTAGTGTCCGCCTTGTCCATGATCTTTCTATAGCCTCACTTACTCCATTACCATGTCAAGAGAAAAGAGATAAGGAAGAGGGCGCTCACAAACTCCCACACACAAAGAAAGGTGCGCACACAAGATGACACAAGGAAGAATGATCTTCTTCATATTTTTCTATTACATAAAAAGAATATACAATAATGAACTAATACAGCAATACAACCATTGCAATATATAAAGATAAGTACATAAGGAAAAACCTTATGTCTGCAAATGTATGAATTGGAAAGAAACAAATATGCCATCACTCTTGGTAGATAAATCTAGTAAATCCCAATAAGTTATCCTTCACATATATTGGTCCAACCACTTTACACATAAGAAAAATGGAAAGTAATATGTGTCATCCTTGATCGTCACATATTGAGCTTGATATCTCAACATTGCTGGGATCCCAAGTCTAGAGGAAATTGCTACAAGTGCTTTACAATTTAGCTAATTTGTTGTATTTTGGTCTCCAACATGCCACAAATTGATAATGGATGAAATAAGTAAGGTGTTGATCACCATAGCATGCCTTGCTAGGTTGCGCCACATGCCCCTTGTAGTAGGCTAATTAAGTACCAATTTGTCTAGAACTTGATTCCAATGCTCGCCCATAGAAATGTCAAAACCCATCTAGATAGCAAGGAGCAAAAAAAAGCCCACTATGTATTTCTTTGCATCCTTGGTTAGTGAAGAATTGCAACTAGGGCCCTAAAAGGACCTTGAAAGCTATTTTTGAGTGATTTATTTTAGCATACAAAACTTTAAGACATGGGTAAAAGGTAATGGCATTATTTGGGTCATTATGCAAAAAAAACATTTATGTCATCAATAAAGAGTCTCATTAGCATTTAGTTCTCACTATGATAGAGTTGAAGACCCTAGATTTGTCCAAAAAGGGCTTGATGGTTAACTAAGGAGGTAAGGCCATCACTCAAAATTCAAAAATAAGGGAAGATATAGGAGAAACCATCCTAATAGTTCATTTTAGCCAAATTTCATGAGAGCTTTGAGCTTTGATATTAATTAAAGAAGAGGCATTTTGCATAAGTGTATAGAACTTGTTGATGAATTTAGGTCCACAACCGATGTTGTTTAGAGATTGAAGAATGAAATCCCACTCCAAGCAATCATATGCTTTGTCAGAAACAATCTTGATGAAGAGAAAATCTTGGCAAGATTCGTTCATGAGTTCTAGGCCTTTGCACACATCAATAATAGCATCCAACGTGGATCTGCCCTTTAAGAATCCCTTTTGGTCCTCCTGAGCACAGATGGAAGCTAATGCAATTCACAAGAACCTTAGCTAAGATATTATAGCCAATTTCCAATATAGTGATGGGTCCGCAATTTTCAATCCTATTTTTTATGTCTACTTTGTGAATTAGTTTAATCATGCCTTAATTGAGAAAATGAGGAGGGGTTCTGGAGTGTAAAGCCCCATTCCACACAAAACGTAGAGGTTTCACTAATTCACTCTTGAAAGTATTGAAGAACTCGATTATGAGAAAGTCTACACCTAAGTTTTTACCACTCGGTAGAGCATCAATAACTTCTTAAATCTTTGTGTCAATGATAGGGGATTCAAGAAGATGCACCATGTGTTAAGGAATTCTTTTTTATCGTATTCTCAAGATGGCATCCATGTCATCTTTCATCTAAGAAATGATCGATGTAGACACCCCTATTCCACTCCCTTGTTATCTTCCATGTAAAGAACCGCTTCGTTGAGTTGCTTCTTCTTTAGAAGCTTACACATCTCTTTCATTAATTTTTCTTCTTTACCCCTTCCCTAACCAATTTTTAAAATAAATCTCAATATTCCTTCTTTCAATTTCCTCTTCATATGTTAGTTTGCTTGTAATTTTTGGAGTCATGGTTTCCATCTCCAGACACCCTAGCAGATGATAAAGGTTTTGCCTTATCACTCACCAAATGTTAAGAATTTCTTTCTTGGCCTTGACAAGTAGAGCTTATCATTGATTTAGAGCTATCTTCTAGCACTTAGCCAGAGAAGGTATAACATCTAAAGTCATCACTCTAGGTCATGGGAATGACCTATTGAGTAGAGGGAAGGGGGAACATTGATGGATCATCATAAAACGTAGGATCTTCCTGTTTCTAAGATGTGGTTTGAAGGTGGAAATCATTAGGTGGTGAGTATATAAGACTAGTTCCACACATTGAGAAAGGGATGGGGGGATCCTACTTATCAATGTTGTTCTATGAGATATAGCTTTTATCAACTCTAGATTTTGATAAATCTTTGCCAAACTAGAGGTTCGACCATGAGAAACCATCTTTGTTTTTTACTTTTACTAGATCATAGTATAACTTCACCTGGTCATAGGTGCCTTTATCAGTTCTATCAATAACTTGTCCCCTTTACTCTCATCCATTAGTCAAGACTTCCAACATATTAGGGTCCCCATAGAGAACGAATACCAATGGCAGAGAATCTAAAGAGAACCAAGTATTCAATCTTTTCCTAATAGGATAGGGAGCATAAAGTGAAGCAATGGTGAGAAAAAGAGAGTTGTTAGATGTTGTGACAATCCACCCATGGTCTCGATCCATTATCGTATCCATAAGAATGAGTGCCATACCAATTTGAAGCCAATAACTACACCACTACTCCCACCTCGATGTTGTGTGGTGATCCATAGATGAGACACTAGGATGCTCTTTAACGTCTTTTGCACTTTCACTCTAGCAACTTTGATCTCTTCAAGAAGGATAAAGTCTAGGCTAACAATTTTTATCTCAAAGAAATTTACAAAACAGGGGTGCTCTTGAGGGAACCACTTGTAGCAGAGAAGTTGAAGAAGCTTTGGAAGGTGCTTGGATTACATGCCATGATGTTGAGCTTGAGAGGGAGTGGAGATATCAACCTCAACATGTAATGATCAAGCATGACAGATATTACCTTTTATTTCCCTCATATGTAGAGTGATTATGCTGATATATGTCAATGATAGTTTTTTTAGCTTTACTAGATTTATCTTATTGGATATGTAGGAGAAAGAAATCTAGAAATCTAGTGTTTATTGTGATGTTGGGTTGTATTTGGGTCAAATCAACTGCTCTCTTTTAGTGGTTCCAACTACTCTCTCCATTTAGTGGTTGTGGATGTTGTCGAAGGACTAAACTATCTTTCAAATCGACCACCCCAAAGGTTTGATCCTCGTCAACCATGTCTACAAACTATGCATGTTAGCTCATCCAAGTCCTACTTTAAGCGCATTTATCCTATTGATCAAACTTGAGAGGCTGCACATCACATCCAATCTCGCCCATCCAGATTTCTTTATTAACCAAACAACCCATCCCACCTATCATAAATGTATAATATAATGAATGTATGATACAAGGGAGATGATGTAGGATTACTCATGCATGTTTGGATTTAGTGTACCCACAAGCTTGAAGCTCAATGTGTCCTTCTTCTTGCTCTACTACCCACAACTAAAAGTCAAGTTCTTTTATAGATGTGTCTTCAATTCGAATTTGAATCTGCCACCTAAAAATGATCCTACATTTTAGGATTCTAAATGATTTGATTCCAACCACTTAGTTGGTATGAAGTACAAATCTTAAAGTCACAAGATTCTTTCAAACCTTCCCTTTTACATTTATCTTGAGTTAAACTCATGGATTTTACAAGACGTGTTAATATGTGACTTATGGATAGTCACACCCAAGTTGTGAAGTATACTGGTGCAAATCCAAATCTAGACATTGAAGAAGATATGTGCAACCATTTGATGTAGCATATGAACAGTACCATGTAATAATTTGATCATTTACAAAGTGTTTTATAGGAAGAGAATCTTGTAAGTCCACTCATTTTGTGGAGTTACGAGAATGAAAAGTTACAAATTTCATTTGGTAGAATCACTCCTCATTTAGAGGAACACTTTTAGGTGGTGCTCTATTTGAATTTCAAAATTCAAACTTGAAGAAAAGTCACTATATAGGAGACTTGAAAATCTCATGGCTTTATGCCTCTTTTCGGAGCTCATTTTCTGTTCATTTGTAGAGGTTGCGTGGATTACACCATAACCTTATCTTTGCACTATCATTGAGCATCATTTTCTATGCCAATGAGCATGTATAACCTTGTTCTATAATACATTATATCATTGATTATCTCTGTTCATCTCCCTGCCATGTCTACTCAAAACAGTGTACTTGTAATGCTCATATCTTTGTGACACATCCGTAATTTTCCATGCTCTATAGCTTGATGGAACAAGCTCTAAGTCTACTAGGCGCTATCAAAATTTGAAGAATTTTGATTCAGCAGATTGGGAGAAAACCACCTCGAAGTTATCAATGGTCATTCTCTGTGTAGCTCCTAAAAAGTCAGGAGTAAGGATTTTGTTGCCAAATTGATTTCTCAGTGTGTAGTTTATCATTTTAAATGATTTAACTTGGAATCATTAGGTCTCTAAGTTACGTTTATTGACCCAAAATGAATGTTCCTAATTGCTATTGTAATCTAAGCATGGAGCAGAATATCTAGCAGGTGTCAAGACCAAAATACCAAGTTTTTTGTCACAAGCTAGTTGCAAAGTTATCTGCTTTGATTCAATTGTTTGAAGCATCATCTCTGAAGTAGATAGGTACTTTATTTGTGTCATTTGCAAGCTATGAGGGCCTACAACACAACTCTGAAGTAAAATAGTGTAGGTACTAAGTAGGGTTTGGCAGTACCAACTCATTTCTTGTGGTATTCATCCATCTCATCCAACAATGGTATCAAAGCAAATTGAGGTAAAACAGGAGATGGTTTCTCTTATTTTTTTGATAAATTGGATAGTAAAAACTACCAAGCATGGTCCTTTAGGATGAAGACATATTATAAGGAAGGAGTCTCTATAGATACATATCAGGAGATGAGGAGATGCCCATGTTCAGAAGTAAAGAACAACCTACAAGAGAGGAGCTTGAAAGACTCAACCCATGGTGTGCCAAAGATGCATTAGCAAGGTCATACATACATAACTCTATCTCTAACTCTCTTCTTCCACACATTTAGAATTTTAAAACATTCCAAGAGCCTTGGGAAACATTGTCTTCATACTTTTCTTCCAATACAAGAGCTAGAAAAAATCAATTGTGGATTGAGTTTACCACGCAAAGGAAGCAACCCAAGCAAAGTGTTTTAGAGTATTTAACCAAAGTCAAAGATGTGGCTGCCCAATTGGCAAGAATACGAGAGGAGATTGAAGAGGAGCAAATAGAGAGACAAGTACTCAATGGCATTAAGGCAAATGATAAGTGGGAAGCTTTCACAACTGATATGGACCTTTACATGGATATGCAGATTTGAGATCTCACCACACTCATGGGACAAATCTTTACCCATGAAGCCAAGCTCAACAAAAATGGAGAATCATCAAGAGGAAACAATGCTTCTGCCCTATAAACAAATAAAGGAAATTCTAAATAGAAAGGGAAAAGCAAAAAGGTTGAAGACGAAGGTACTACTTGTCAAGCTAACTATGTAGGGAGAGGTAGGAACTCAAGAGGAAGGGGCAGAGGAGGTAAGCAAGGTAGGGGGAGACCTTTCAACTCTTCCCCATGCAACATATGTGGATTGTCTAATCACACTATAGATGAGTGCTATAGGAACTTCAAGAATCAGAGGGGAAGAGGATATCAAAGAGGTGGCTACTCACAATCAAGAGGAAGGTTCAACTATAATCAAAGCTACAACCATGGCTACAACAAAAACTACAACAACAATTATCAAGGAGGATACAAATCAAGAAAGGACTTCAATAATTACACAAAGGATCAAGAGGATTCCCTTCTGATTATGAACATAACTTCAAAGCAAGGTATGAATTATGAAAACCTCTTCTATATTGACTCAAGTTGTTCAAACCATGTCCCAAGCAATGTATCTCTTCTCTCTCACCCTGAGGAACCCAATGGAAAGCACCAAGTACAAATAGGTGATGACACCAAGCATTCAGCAGCCAAGGTAGGAAATGTCAGAACTTCTTATGGGAATGGAAATATGTTGAGCAGGGTTTTTATGTACCTACAATCACCAAGAATTTGATGAGTGTTGGATAGATTGTGGAAAAGGCTTTGTAGGTTAGTTTCAATGAATATGGAGCATTTGTTGAGGATTCGACGCATGGATTGAAGAGAATTGCCAAGGGAGAAAAAGCAAGTAGACTATTTATATTTGAACTTGAGGACACTAGAAAGATTGCACTTTACAATTACAAGGGTCAAACATTGTCAGAGCTTGAGATTTGGCATAAATGATTAGGGCATATTGGTCAGAGAACCTTTAAGCAGATATGTAGAGATCAATGTGTGCTTGGGATACCTAATGTATCCGAGAACCACATGATCTATAAATGTGACGCATGTCACTTTGGTAAGTCACAGAGGTTACCCTTCTCAAGGAAAGGCTACATGCATGAGGATTACTTGGAACTTGTCCACACAGATGTGTGGGGACCAAGCAAGAACCCTTCAATTTCAGGCTCAAGGTACTATGTGTCTTTCATTGATGACTTTAGTAGGTGGACTATCTTGTATTTTATGAAGCACAAAGATGAAGTGCTTAGATGCTTTAAGAAGTATCTTGAACTTGTGGAAAATCAAAAAAGAAAGAGTCTAAAGAGGCTAAGGTCAGATGGAGGAGGTGAGTGCTTCTCAAATGAATTTGATGCATTCTTGCAAGACAGAGGTATCAAAAGGGAGATTACTACAAGGTATACTCCTGAGAAAAAATGGGCTAGCAGAGATGAGAAATAGGTTGGTTGTGGAAACAACTAGATCAATCCTTAATGAAAAGTGTTACCTAATTATTTATGGGTTGAGAGTATTTCTATTGCCACGTATCTTATTAACAAGTTGCCATCCAAATCACTTGATAGGATGACCCCATATGAAGCATGGCATCATAGAAGACCATCACTTGATCATTGTGGAATATTTGGATGTGTTGCTTATGTGCATATCCCCTCAGATCAGAGGTAAGCTAGACCCTAAGGTAGACAAGTGCATCTTCATAGGGTATGATTAAAATGAGAAAGGATAGAGATTTTATAATCCATCCAACAAAGGATATATGGTTAGTAGAGATGTTGTGTTTGATGAGAATGATTCTTGGTTTGAAAGTGAATGCAAGAAGGTCAAGTTGCCATATGACTTGTAAGAGGAGTTTCCAAGTCACACTAAGGAGGAGCCAAGCCAAATTGAAGACATCAAATCAGATGATGAGGATATCATCAATCTAGAAGAATTCAAGGCATGGAAATCAAAGGGCAAGGCCAAGATGAAGAGGTTGGAAGACTTAAATGAATCATCCAACCAAGCTCTAAGGAGATCACCAAGGGAAAGCAAGAAACCATCAGATATGGGTATGACACTTCTGTATTTCCTAAGCAGTCCATTTATATTGCTAAGGATTTATCATTTGAAGAACCTACTTCATATGAAGAGGCAAAGACCAAGGCAAAATGGAAGGAAGATATGGATGAAGAAATAGAAGCACTCCAAGAGAATGATACTTGGGAGCTAGTACCCAAGAAGGCATCAATGAAGGTAATTGGTTCTAGATCCATTTACAAAATCAAGAGAAACTCAATGGATCCATAAACGGGTATAAAGCAAGACTTGTGGCTAAAGGTTTTGCACAAGCCTAAGGAGTTGATTATGAAGAGACTTTCTCATCTAGGGCCAAAATGCCAACCATCAGAGTATTGGTAAGTGTGGCTACATCAAGGAATTGGAATATGTATCAGTTGGATGTAAAAATTGCTTTTCTCAATGGGTGAATCTCAGAGGTGGTTTACATGGCTCAACCTCCTGGCTATGAAGAGCCAAGAAAGGTAAATTATGTGTTATGTGTGCAAACTGAACAAAGCTCTTTTTTATTTGAAGCAGGCACCTAGGGCATGGAAACATAGGTTAACTACATATCTTCAAGATGCAAGATTCATGAGGAGAAAAGCAGATACTTCTCTATTTGTCTAGAGAAGTAATTCAGAAGTGATATACCTATGTGTGTATGTTGATGATATCATATTTACAGGTGGTGATGCCAATGGCATCAAACAAATCAAGAACCTAATGATGCAGGAGTTCAAAATCAGTGACCTAGGGTTTATGAAGTATTTTCTTGGACTTGAATTGGTCTACACAAATTTTGGAATTTATATCACTCAAAGAAAGTATGTGGACCACATGTTGAAGAAGTTCCACTTGGAGAATGCCAAGATAGCTAGCACGCCTGTGGAGGTAAACCAAAAATTGAGTGCTCATGAAGGTGATTTGGTTGAAGAAATTGCAGGATATCAAAGCATAGTAGGAAGCCTAAAATATGCAACAATTGATATTGCTTATGGAGTGTCTTAAGTCAGTTCATGCACAAACATAGAGCACCTCTTTTGGAAGCTACCAAAAGGATTTTGTACCTCAAGGGTACTCAAAATCAAGGTTCAGACTTTCCATACACACTAGATTTAAACATCAAGCTATACTCAGATGTAGATTGGGCAGGTTGTAAGGATGACACAAGGAGTACTTCTGTTTATCTCTCTTTTGCAAGTGATAAGCCCATTTCATGGTCTTCCAAGAAGCAACCTACTGTTGCTTTATCTTCAACGGAGGTTGAATACAAGGGATTAGCCAATGCTACACAAGAAGCCATATCGATTAGATTGCTATATTCGGATTTGGGACATCACACTCACTCACCTATGATCTTTGGTGACAACACAAGTTCTTCACATCTTGCAGCCAATCCTATCGATCATGCAAGAACCAAGCATATAGAAGATCACTATCACTATGTTAGAGAGAAGCTATTGAGCAAGGAGATTCAATTGACATATGTATCTACAAACATGTAATGTGCAGATTTATTGACCAAAGCACTTGATGGTACTATATTTGTAGGTTCAAAGCTATGATTGGATTGCAGGACATTCAAGAGGATTGATGAAGAAGAACAAGCCAAGATGTTTGGCTTGAGGGGGAGTTGTTGGTGCAAATCCAAGCCTTCACTCTTGGCTAGAAATTGAAGAAGATATATGCAACCATTTGATGGAGCATATGAACACTAGCATGTAATAGTTTGATCATTAACCATTGTGTTTTACATGAAGATAATCTTGTAAGTCCACTCATTTAGTGGAGTTAGGAGAATCAAAAGTTACTAATTTCATTTGGTGGCATCACTCCTCATTTAGAGGAACACTTTTAGGTGGAGCTCTATTTGGATTTCAAAATTCAAACTTGAAGAAAAGTCACTACATAAGGGACTTGATAATCTCAGGGCTTTATGCCTCTTCTAGGAGCTCATTTTTTGTTCATTTCCAGCATAAGTTGCTTACACCATAGCCTACTCTTCTCACTATCATTGAGCATCATTTTCTATGCCAATGATCATGTATACCATTATTCTATAATACATTATATCATTTATCATCTCTATTCATCTCTTTGCCATGTCTACTCAGAATAGTGTACTTGTGATGCTTATTTCTCTGTGCAACGTTTCCATGATCCTTAGCTTTTTGGAACAAATGCAAAGTCTACTACAAGCTATGAAAATTTGAAAAAGTTTGATTTAGGAGATTGGCAAAAAATTGCCTCGAAGTTCTCACTGGTCATTCTCTGTGTAGGTCCTAAAAAGTTGGGGGTAAGGCTTCAGTTGCTACATTGATTGCTCAGTGTGTAGTTTATCATTTTAAAGCATTTCACTTGGAATCATTAGCTCTCTAAGCTTACATGATTAACCAAAAGAAATTCTCCTAATTGCTACTGTACTATGAGCATTGAGCAAATGCAGGTGTCAAGACCAAAATAGCAAGTTTTGGTCACAAGCTAGTTGCAAAGTTATCTGTTTTGATTCAATTGTTTGAAGCATCATTCTACGAAGCAAGTAAGTACTTTATTTGAGTCATTTGCAAGCTAAGAGGGCCTACAACACAACTCTTAAGTAAAATAGGGTAGGTACTAAGTAGGGTTTGGCAATAGCAACTCATTTCTTGTTGTATTCATCAATCTCATCCAACAAAGTAAACCTTTCATATTTGGTCAAACATCAAGGCTTTTCAAATGTACCAACAGCTCCCCCGCAAGCCTAAGATGCTTGAGTCATCATTCCATAAGTATCTCTTGCAAATCAATCATTGATTTGAACATGCTGAGTTTGCTTCAATCAAGTGATTTTGTCATTATGTTTGCACATTGCATCTATGTAAATACATAGGACAACTGTATCTCCTTTCTTGCAATCTTTTCTCTAACAAAGTGATAATGGAATTCTATATGATTAGTACTAGCATGAAAGATAGGATTAGCAGCTAAATGCAATGAGCTCATATTTATATGGAGTGCCAAAATCCAACCCTAAATCTGTATATAGGGTCTTGGCCCACATTGCTTCCTGAGTTGCATTTGCCAATCCTCTGTATTCAGCTTCAGTTGAGGAGAGTGATATAGTAAGTCGTTTCTTGGAAGACGAAGAAATGAGCTTTGTACCTACAAAAGATAGATATCCACATGTACTTCTCCTATCATTTTTTGATCCTGCACAATCTACATTAGTGAAAAGCTTTACACTTAAATCATGTGTAAGGATAATATAAGCCTTCATTGATTGTTCCCTTTAGATACTTCAATATCCATTTGGATGCATCCATGTGAGGTTTCTTAGGAGTGTGCATAAATTGGCTAAGCATACCTACTTCATAGCACATATCTACCCTAGTTAGGGTGGCATAGTTCAAGCTTCCAACTAGACTTTGGTAGCTTGTAATGTCTTCGATTGGTTCTCATTCACGAGCACTTAACTTGTGATTGACCTCCATGGGAGTACCTGCAACCTTAGGGTCCTGCATTTTTAACTTTGCAATCATATCTTTAATTTACTTCCTTTGTGTAAGGAACATCCCTTGATCTATACACACAACTTCTAATCCAAGAGAATAAGTGAGCAATCCAAGGTCACTTGTCTTTAATTCTTCCGTCATTTGGGCTTTGATCTTCTTGACTCCATATGCATCATTACCTGTAAGAATGATATCATCTACATACACACATAAATATATAACTTTAGAGTTATTCCTCTTAATGAAGAGTAATGAACCAGCCTTGCTCAATTTGAATCCTTTGTCCTACAAGAATGTAACAAGTCTACGGTTCCAAGCTGAGGAGCTTGCTTGAGACCATAGAGAGCTTTCATGAGTTTGCACACATATTCAGGATGTGATTTATCAACAAATCCAAGAGGTTGTGTCATCTACACTTCCTCTAAAATCCAACGATTTAAGAATGCAAATTTTACATCCAACTGATAAATGTTCCAATTCCTTGAAGCAACTATACTCATGAGAACTCTGATTGTTGGCATCTTTGCCGCAAGAGAGAAGGTCTCCTCATAATCAATTCCTTCGGTCTAAGCAAACCATTTAGCCACAAGCCTTTCTTTGTGCCTATTTATTGAACCATGATAATTCCTTTCTACCTTATAAATCCACCTAGATCCAATGATATTGATGGATTGTTTCTTGGGAACTAGGTCCCAAGTCTGATTCTCTTCGAGTGCTTGTATCTCTTCCTCCATTGCTTCTATCCACTCTGATTTCTTGTTTCCTTCTTCAAAGCTTGATGGCTTCTCTGAGTTGATATCGTCAGCAATATAGATTGAGTGTTTAGTGACCAGAGAAGTGTCAAATCCATACCTTTCTGGCTTCTTCTTTTCCCTAGTTCATCTCCTTATTATTTGTTTAGCGGATTCTGTAATATCCCTTAGTCGTGCATCTTCTCTTTACCTTTGTTGTTCCATATCTTAAAATTCCTTCTTGGTGTCTTCTGATCATCATCAGAGTCACTTCAATCTTCATGTTGTTGATCATTTACCTTCTAAAGTGTTGGAAAGTTCTCCTCTAGCTCATAAGGTAGCTTGACTTTTCTGCAATCATCTTCAAACCACGAGTTCTTTTCATAAAAAACAACATCTCTACTAATAATAAAGCGTTTAGTACTTGGATTATACAACCTCTACCCTTTTTTATTTTGATCATATCCTATAAACACACAATTTCTCTTCCTTAGGATCCATTTTACCTTTGATTTATGATGGAACATGTGCATAAGCTATGCACCCAAATATTCTACAATGATCTGGGCTAGGGCTCCTTCCATTCCAAGCTTCATATGGTGTCATCCGATCCAATGCTTTAGATGTGAGCCTGTTGATGAGATAAATGGTTGTAGGCAGCCTCTAACCATAGATAGTAGGGTAATTTTTTCTCATTGATCATGGACCTTGCTGCCTCTACAATGGTCCTATTCATCCTTTCTACTACCTCTTTTTTTTCTAGAGTATAAATGGTAGTGATCTCTCTTTTGATGCCTCTACCTTGGAGATATGCATCAAACTCACGAGCGAAGTATTCTCCCCCTCCATCTAACCTTAGCGTTTTCAAGGCTTTTCTTGTTTGGTTTTCAATAAGAGCAAGATATGTTTTGAAACAATTCAACACTTCATCCTTATGCTTCATAAAATATAGTATAATACATTTGCTACAATCATCAATGAATGATACATAGTACCTGGATCTGGAAATTGAAGGGTCTTTGCTAGGTCCCCAAACATCTGTGTGGACTAGGTCGAATAGATCACCATGAATGTAACCTTTCTCCATAAAGCATTGTCTATGAGACTTCCCAAATTGACATGCACTGCACTTATATATCATATGCTGCTTGGATATGTTTGGAAAACCAAGCACACTTTGATCCCTGCATATTTTCTTCAAACTCCTTTCACCTATGTGAGCTAATCTTTTGTGCAAAATTTTTTATTCTAATAAGCTTTGTCCTCCATAATTGAAAAGTGCTATATTTCTATTATCTTATAACTCAAATGTAAAGACTCTACCTGTCTTTTCTCCTTTTGCAATCCTCTTGAACCCTTATTGAGGATCTTCAATAAATGCTCCATTTCTTGTGAACCTTACATGCAATCCTTTTTCTACAATTTGCCCAACACTTATCAAGTTCTTGGTTATGGTATGTACATACAACACCTTGCTGAGTAGATTCATATTTTTAGATGGAGTCTTCACATTTCCAATCTTTGGAACAGAGTGCCTTGTGTCATATCCTATTTGTACCTCATGCTTGTTCCTTGGATCCTCCAAGTCAGATAACAATGCCACATTTCCTACTACATGATTTGAACAACCAGAATCTATATAGAATAGATGATCATCTCCTTTACCTTGCCTCACGGTCATGTTGATCAACAAAAGTGAATCCTCTTGTGCCTGCTCTTCAGTGTAATTGTTGTAGTCTCTTCTTCCTCTATAGCCTCCTTGGTTATTGTAGTTGTTGTAGTTGTTGACATTGTTTGATCTTCCTCTTCCATAGCTTCCTCTATTGAATCCTCTTCCTCTCTGATTTCTAGGGTTCTTGAAACAATTCTCAGTTTTATGGCTAGTAAATGCACATATGGCACATGGAGAGGTGCTTTTGAATCTCCACCTTCCTTTTCTACCTCCTTTGCCTCTTCCTCTTGTACCTCTACCTCTTCCTGCAAAGTTAGCTTGGGAGGTACTAGCTTCACCATTAGATTTCTTGCCTTTACCTTTACTATCCTTACTCTTGTTCTTATCAGTGTATAGGGTAAAGGATTGATTACCTTTTGAGATTTCATTGTTCTTCACAAGCTTGGCTTCATGAGTGAATAATTGCCCCATTAGAGTATTGAAGTCAGGTACCTGCATCTCCATGTATAAATTTATTGCTATGGTGAAGGCTTACCATTTATCACCTACCTTGATTCCATTGATCACTTGTCTTATAATTTGCTCCTCTTCAATGACTTCTCCATTGCTTCCAAGTTGATCATCTAGGTCCTTCATTTTAGTGAAATAATCATTCACATTTTTCTTGGGCATCTTTTTGATTGTTGTGAACTCCATCCATAGTTGGTTCTTTCTTTCTCTAGTGCTTGAAGGAAAGAATGCTTCAAGTGAATTCTAGGTCTCTTGTGACGTCTTACAGTTCCTTATGTGTGGAATCAAGAAATCATAGATTTAATTGAGAAGAAATGACCTGGCCAAAGCATCCTTTGAGCACCATGTTGATAACCTTTCCTATTCTTCTTGAGTTGGTTGCCCTTTGCTTCTAAGTATTGGCATTAAATCATCTCCAAATATGTAACCATAGAGATTTCTACCTTGTATATATGATTCCATTCTAATAGACCAATTAGAGTAATTACCTTGATCCAATTTTTCAATTGATGATGAGAATCCATCTCCCATGTTGAGTTGTTGATGATAGCTCTGATACCACTATGAGAAGACGGTTGGATACACTCTAGAAATGAGCTAGTGCTATACAAATCCCACTCTACAACTGACAATGTAGCTTCCAAGTACCTTAGTAGACAAATTTAGCTTCCAAAATATGCATTTGGATCCCTAATGTACCTTGGAGCATCACCTTCAAATAGTTATGTCAAAACAGATAACGTTTCGGATTGGAGACTTCCAAAAACTTGCTATTTTGGGACTTGGTCCTGCTCAATAATTTACATATGATTGTAATTCACCTGAGAGCTTTTAGACATAAAGAGTCCTAAGCTTTCTATAGGAAGTTACTTCACTAATTTAGGATGAGTACATGATGAGAAATGCCATTAAGAAGTTGTGGGTGTAATCGTGACTTTGTAGGAAGATGATAGTGAGGATACATAGGTCACTTGCAGAGAATGTATCTCATCAAGTACTGAAGAAAATGATATGGAAATTGTTAGTTGATAACTAAAAAGTCTAAGCTACATATTCTAAGTTGAATCACATCAAGTGGATAAGTATTCGCATAGAACACCTCAAAACAAATTCATTGAAATGAGCACTTAGCAGTAGACAACAGTAGATACCAAATGACTTGCATAAACTGAATCAAATGTATAATATTATGAATGTATGATACAAGGGAGATGATGTAGGCTTACTCATACATGTGTGGACCTAGTGTACCCATAAGCTTGAAGCTTAATGTGTCCTTCTTCTTGCTCTACTACCCACGATTAAAAGTTAGGGTCTTTTATAGATGTGCCTTCAATTTGAATTTTGAATCTGCCACCTAAAAATGCTCCTATCTTTTAGGATTCTAATTGATTTGATTCCAACCAGCTAGTTGGTATGAATTAAAACTCATAAAGTCACGAGATTCTATCAAACCTTTCCTTTTAAATTTATTTTGAGTTAAACTCATGGATTTTACAAGAGGTGTTCATATGTGACTTATGGATAGTCACAAACAAGTTGTGAAGTAAACCTTTGATATTTGGTCAAGCATGAAGGCTTGCCAAATGTACCAACAGCGCAATCCCAAACTTATGTGCAATGAGACTCTCTTACGATGCCACCTAGTAGCCACATGTGAAGAAAATCAACGTCTCCAAGAGCAAAAACAAAGATAGTTTCTAATCTATAAGGGACACACTTAGTGTAACAGTTAGAACAAATAGGCTCCACAGGGTGCCATAAGAAGCCATCAAGTTCATGTTAGAGGACTATGCCACACTACTAGAAGCTTATGAAAAAATCAATTTAGATTATGAGACACTAAAGAGTACACAAGTGATAGAGCTAAGGATAACAGAAGAAGAGCAACTTACCATCACACTTGTTGTATCCATAGAGGTCATGGAAGAGGTTGAACATCTAGGAGGCCAAGTTACCAAATTAAAGGCTAGGCTTGCTACACATGCCATTATTAAAAGGACATGCTCACCCCAACACATTCCTAAGGGATACAACATTATCAATATCCCATCGATCTGACCTAAGAAGAAGAATATGAACCACATACGATAGTTGATGACCCAATTATTGAAGATGGTCATGACACTTTTGAAATACTGAGACCATATCGAAGGATAACGAAACCAAAACAAAACCTTGAGACACCCCATGAGATTTACATAGACATAGGTATAGGAGGAGGTAGAGGCTACTTCATTTTGAATGGACGCTTCAATTTTGGGAATCACGGACACTTTCGAAAGTTTTTTGGCAAAATTAATTTGGGAACAAATACAAAAGGCAAGGTAAGTATGCCTCAATCAATAAATAAAATAAGTATTTATATATGAAGATTAGCAATTAAGTTCAAGTACATGATGTGGTGTGGTATATAGATAGTGGTTGTAATATGCACATTTTAGGTAGAGAGGGATATTTTAGAAATCTTCAAGATTCCTAGTAAAGATGCTTTGTGGAGATACAAGAGAACAAACATCATGAGATACAACAACTAGTAAATGTTATGCTTGATGAAACCACAAAGCAATAGGACTATCTAAGGTATTGCATATTGATACTATTACAAAGGAATTAATCTTTTTTGGATAGATAGTTGAAAGCAAAAAGCAAGTAACATTTAGACACAAAGGATGCTTTACTGAAGATCCAAAGAATGGCTATGACCTGATAGCTAAAGGAAAGAAGGAATGAAGGATGTTCACTCTTAACATTATCAAGAGCAAAGCAAGAACACAACATTCATTGCCTATGGAGACAAGATGATTGTAGAATTGGATTTGTGTCACAAAGGATGTGGCCAAATCAACATTCATAGGTTGAAAGACATGGAGAAGAGGAAGAAATTGATTAGTGTTTTGCCACATTTTGCATTACAAATGTTGCATGAGATTTGTGAATCTTCATGTGTAGGCACATGTTTACTTAGATTTCGTTCACAGAGATGTGTGGGGCCCAACTAGAGATCCATCTCCTAAAGGCAATATATATATATTGTAATCTTAATTGATGACTATTCAAGAAAAGTGTGATTATATTATATAAAGCAAAAATGTGATGTATTTGTTGTCCTTAGGAGGTTTAAGGAACCATATGGGGAGGGGATATATTGTTACATCAAAATGCTAAGATTAGGCCCAACTAGAGATCCATCTCCTAAAGGCAATATATATATATATTGTAACCTTAATTAATGACTATTCAAGAAAAGTGTGATTATATTATATAAAGCCTAAATGTGACGTATTTGTTGTCCTTAGCAGGTTTAAGACACCATATGGGGAGGGGATATATTGTAACATCAAAATGCTAAGATTAGATTGAAGAGAATATGTCTTCCATGCCTTTAGTGATTTCTTTCATGACAAAGGTAAAAAGATGCAAAGAGCTTGTAGGTATAATCACAAAAGAATGGGATTGTAGAGAGGAACAATCGCTATATGGCAGAAATTGCTAGGAGTATCTTAAATGAAATGAATGTGCGATTATCATATTGGGAAAATAATATATAAAATGTTTTGTACTTGCCCATTAATCTCAAGATGAAATGGAAAGCTAAAGTCTATTTTGGAACCTAAATTTTGAAATAATGTAACCCAAAAGTGATTACAAAAATGAAAATCTTGATTTGAAAGAATAACTTTTGGAAAACCATGATGAAAAAAAAATACATTTTGTCAGGGGAGCACTAGATTGTGCTCTTCGACTACAATAGAAAAGATTTTGGAAATACACTTCTGATTACAAGAACACCCACATAGGGAAAAGAATACAAGGAGATGTAGCCGATACAAGACATCCCACAACTCGTGACCGATAGGTATGGAAAATTGGACTAGAGATTATACAGGAGACCCCACAACCTGGGATCATAGGTAGGAAACAATATGTCTGGATTACAAGAATTCCCTTCAGGGAGATGAATCAAGTACAAGAAATAACTAGAAAGGATCTCGTACTATGAGATTACAATAGGATAAGAAAGGATGTCCAAGAACTAAACTAGACAAGACTAGAACTTGAACTGGAACTTGAAAGTACTTACTTGGCGGTCACGACTCCTTGAGCTCCCGAGACTGGCATTGGCAAGACTGATTATGAATGTGGCCAACCCCTCCTTATATAGGTTTTCAAGGGTGGTTCCCAAGGGTGGTTGCGACTTGATGATGTCAGCATGATGTCATCGACTTGAATCAGGACCTCCGGGCATCGGAATTTAGCAAATAGATAGTCGACCTTAGGGTTTTGGCATGTTCCAGATGCAATGGAAGCATTAGTTTCTCCTAACTCTAATCCAATAATGCGATATAGAAATTGACATGGAATCTAAGGTTTAGATGGTTTCCTTGTCCATGACATCACTACCCCCTCAAGTGAGGAATTCCATGAGGAGCGGCTATGTGACTCTGGGATCTTCTAGGACTTGAATTTTCATAACTCTTGGTCTTTGTAGAGTTCTTGATGTGTGGTACTAGAACAAGATGATGATGGATATCCATGATGAAACTTGAAAGGGTTTGTAGTTTATCCAGGTACAAAATCAAGGGTATGATTCTCATGATTAACTCTATTATTCTTTTGACTCTCATGATGGTCCTTCTGATGTGGGATGGTGATTGTGGAAGTTCTAATTCCAACTTGTTTCTTTTTCTTAGGGCATTTGAATACCATATGATCATGATCTCCACAATAAAAGCATAATCCATTATCCTTTTGATACTTTCTTTCCTTTTTTGTAAGTCGTCTGACCATAATGTGATCCAACTGCATAGGTTCTCGTTGAGATTCTTTCAACATGTGTTGTTGAGGAACTGAGGTAAACTTGTATTCTCGATCGTGAACAGAAATCGTTTTCTCTTGCTTTCTCTCAAACAACCTATTGTCACACTCAATTGCCTGATTCATGAGATCATTCAAAGTATTTACCTTGGGCATGGTTAACATGAGGTCTTTGACATCATCACGTAAGCCCCATCAAAATTGGTTGATAAAATAATCCTCGTGCCATGTGAGATCACAAATGATTTGTTTGAATTCTGATGCATATGTAGATGCAGACCTATTTCCTTGATGTAGCTTCCTTAGCTTTGTTTCGACAACATGTGAGCAATTGGTATCTCCAAATGAAGATGTGAACTCTCGAATAAAGGCCTTGAAATCATGCAAAATATCCATGTCCTTCTCAAGGATAGGTGCAAACCATGAATGAGCAGGAGCACATAATAGAGTTCCTATGAGTCCTACTTGAGAAGCATCATCTGGGTACCTATCTGGTTGCATCCTTATAAATAGCTTCACTTGTTGCACAAATCCTCGAAACTTTGATCTTGTCCCATCAAATTTCTTAGGCATGGTCACTTTTGGACTTTTCTTCATGTTAGTTGTCATGAGGGTACTTGAAGAAGATTGACTTACAATGATCTGCAGCTCTTGGATTTGCCTCTGAAGTTCTATGATTACATCTTGAATACTCTGTTGTTGAATCCTCTGTTGGTTCTCTTGTATCTCTTGGACTTGTTGTTGAATTACTTTAAATGCAGAAAAAAATTCTTCTCAAATAATCTCCATGGTTCTTGGTCTTGATGAAGGTAGCCTTGCCAAAATGTTGTGCTCTCCGACTACAATAGACAAGATTTTGGAAATACACTTCTGATTACAAGAACACCCACGTAGCAAAAACGATACAAGGAGATGTAGCCGATACAAGACGTCCCATAACCCGTGACCGATAGGTATCGAAAACTGGTCTAGAGATTATACAGGAGATCCCACAACCCGGGATCGTAGGTAGGAAACAAGATCTCTAGATTACAAGAATTCTCTTCATGGAGATAAACCGAATACAAGAAATGACTAGAAAGGATCTCGTACTATGAGATTACAATAGGACAAGAAAGGATGTCCAAGAACTAGACTAGACAGGACTAGAACAAGAAACAAGACTAGAACTTGAACTAGAACTTGAAAGTACTTACTTGGCGGTCACGACTCCTTGAGCTCCTGAGACTAGCATTGGCAAGACTGATTATGAATGTGGCCAACTCCTCCATATATAGGTTTTCAAGGGCGGTTCCTAAGGGTGATTGCGACTTGATGATGTCATCATGATGTCATCGACTTGAATCAGGACCTTCGAGTGTCGAAATTCGGCAAATAGACAATCAATCTTGGGGTTTTGGCACGTTCCAGATGCAATGGAAGCATTAGTTTCTCCAAAATCTAAGCCAATCATGAGATATAGAAATTGACATGGAATCTAAGGTTTAGATGGTTTCCTTGTCCATGACGTCATCTCCTCCTCAAGCGACGAGATCCACGAGGAGCTGATATGTGACTCTAAGATCTTCTAGGACTTGAATCTTCATAACTCTTGGTCTTTGTAGAGTTCTTGATATGTGGTACTGGAACAAGATGATGATGGATATCCATTGTGAAACTGGAAAGGGTTTGTAGTATATCGATGTACAGAATCAAGGGTATGATTCTTAGGATAAAGTGTATTATTCTTTTGACTCTGATGATGGTCCTTCTGATGTGGGATGGTGATTGTGGAAGTTCTAATCCCAACTTGTTAGTTTTTCTTACGGCATTTGAATACCATATGATCATGATCTCCACAATAAAAGCATAATCAATTATCCTTTCGATACTTTCTTTCCTTTGTTGTAAGTCATCTGATCATGATGTGATCCAACTGCATAGGTTCTGGTTGAGATTCTTCCAACATGTGTTGTTGAGGAACTAAGGTAAACTTGTATTCTCGATCGTGAACAGAAATCTTTTTCTTTTGCTTTCTCTCAAACAACCTAATGTCACACTCAATTGCATGATTCATGAATTCAGTCAAAGTATTTACCTTGGACATGGTTAACATGAGGCCTTTGAAATCACCACATAAGCCCCATCGAAATTGGTTGATAAAATAATCCTCGTGCCATGTGAGATCACAAATGATTTGTCTGAATTCTGATGCATATGTAGATGCAGACCTATTTCCTTTATGTAGCTTCCTTAGCTTTGTTTTGGCAACACCTGAGCGGGTATCTCCAAATGAAGATGTGAACTCTCGAATAAAGGCCTTGTAATCATGCAAAATATCCATGTCCTTCTCAAGGATAGGTGCAAACCATGAAAGAGGAGGACCACATAATAGATTTCTTATAAGTCCTACGTGAGAAGCATCATCTGGGTACCTGTCTGGTTGCATCCTTATAAATAGCTTCACTTATTGCACAAATCCTCGAAACTTTGATCTTGTCCCATCAAATTTCTCAGGCATGCTCACTTTTGGACTTTTCTTCATGTTAGTTGTCATGAGGGTACTTGAAGAAGATTGACTTACAATGATCTGTAGCTCTTGGATTTGCCTCTGAAGTTCTGTGATTACATCTTGAATACTCTGTTGTTGAATCCTATATTGGTTCTCTCGTATCTCTTGGACTTGTTTTTGAATTACTTTAAGTGCAGAAAAAAATTATTCTGGAATAATCTCCATGGTTCTTGGTCTTGATGAAGGTAGTCTTGCCAAAATGTCAGGGGAGCACTAGATTGTGCTCTCCGACTACAATAGACAAGATTTTGGAAATACACTTCTTCGGATTACAAGAACACACACGTAGGGAAAAACGATACAAGGAGATGTAGCCGATACACGACTTCCCACAACCCGTGACCAATAGGTATGGAAAATTGGACTAGAGATTATACAGCGAATACAAGAAATGACTAGAAAGGATCTCGTACTATGAGATTACAATAGGACAAGAAAGGATGTCCAAGAACTAGACTAGACAAGACTAGAACAAGAAACAAGGCTAGAACTTGAATTGGAACTTGAAAGTACTTACTTGGCGGTCATGACTCCTCCCAAGACTCGCGTTGGCAAGACTGATTATGAATGTGGGCCAACCCCTCCTTATATAGGTTTTCAAGGGCGGTTCCCAAGGGTGGTTGCGACTTGATGATGTCATCATGATGTCATCGACTTGAATCAAGACCTTCGGGTGTCAGAATTCAGAAAATAGACAGTCGATCTTGGGGTCTTGGCACGTTTCAGACGCAATGGAAGCATTAGTTTCTCCCAACTCTAAGCCAATCATGAGATATACAAATTGACATGGAATCTAAGGTGTAGATGGTTTGTTGTCCATGACATCACGTCCCCCTCAAGCGACGAGTTCCACGAGGAGCAGCTATGTGACTCTGAGATCTTCTAGGATTTGAATCTTCATAACTCTTGGTCTTTCTAGAGTTCTTGATATTGTCAGGGGAGCACTAGATTGTGCTCTCCGACTACAATAGACAAGATTTTGGAAATACACTTCTGATTACAAGAACACCCACGTAGGGAAAACGATACAAGGAGATGTAGCCGATACAAGACGTCCCACAACCCGTGACCGATAGGTATGGAAAACTAGAGTAGAGATTATACAGGAGATCCCACAACCTGGGATCGTAGGTAGGAAACAAGATGTCTGGATTACAAGAATTCCCTTCAGGGAGATGAACCGAATACAAGAAATAACTAGAAAGGATCTCGTACTACAAGATTACAATAGGACAAGAAGGATGTCTAAGAACTAGACTAGAAAAGACTAGAACAAGAAACAAGACTAGAACTTGAACTGGAACTTGAAAGTACTTACTTGGCGGTCACGACTCCTTGAGCTCCCGAGACTAGCATTGGTAAGACTGAGAATGAATGTGGTGAAGCCCTCGTTTTATAGGTTTTCAAAGGCGGTGATCTATGGCAGTTACGAAATGATGGTCATCATGATGTCATCAACTTGAATCAGGATCTTCGGGTGTCAGAATTCAGCAAATAGACAGTAGATCTTGCGGTTTTGGCACATTCCGGACGCAATGGAAGCATTAGTTTGTCCAAAATCTTAACCAAACTTGAGATATAGGAAATTCACATAGAAACTAAGATTTAATATGGTTTTCTCTATGTCCATGACATCACCTCCCCCTCAGGCGATGAGTTCCACGAGGAGCGGCCATGTTCTGTAATTTGGGTTTCATTGTATTCTTTTTATGGAATTCAAGAACCTTGACTTTTTCTCTCTAAAGATTTTCTATAAGTTCACAAGTATGATCACTGATATCATATGCTTTCCAATGAATAAAGCATTCCAATCATCCTCGTGAGATTCTTGAATCTAAGGCATGATTAACCTCGAATTCTTCATGATCCTTAATCTTGAAAGGTGGTGAAGGACTCCGTCTCCCTTGAGCTTCCTTAGCTTCATGACAAGATAGGTCCTTTGAGCTTTTAGTGGTATGTTGTAGTGTTTCCAAGATCTTTGATGGAGTGCCTTGAGTAAGCACACCTCCTTGATTGAACATGAACTCCGTTTCCTTTATCTTCTTGTTATCTTTATAAATTATATGCTCCATATCATTCGTAATAACTTCTTGGCCTTCAAAGATTCTTGATTCAGATTTTTGAGGAATAGTGTCTTCTTTGTTCAAGACTTCTGACTCTTGGACTTGGATTTCTTTTAACAATTGATTCTCACATGGAATTTCTTGATTGATAACATCCTCCAAGGTTTTTGCTTGAGGCATGGATATCAAGAGATATTTGACTTCAGGATTGAGGCCACTTTGAAACTGATTAACCATGTAGTCTTCTTGATATGTAGTTCCACGAAACAACATCTTGATATTCAACCTAGAGTCTGAAATGGATCGATCATCTTGTCGTAGCAATCTTCTCATGTCTTGGACATGTTTGATCAAGTCCTTTATGGTGGATTGAATCTCCTTGCATAAGGAATCCATGCTGCTTGGTCCTGATGAAGTCAGTCTTGCCAAAATGTTAGGGGAGTACTAGATTGTGATCTCCGACTATAGTAAACAAGATTTCGGAAATACACTTTTGATTACAAGATCACCCACGCAGGGGAAATGATACAAGGAGATGTAGCCAATACAAGACATCCCACAACCCGGGACCAATATGTATGGAAAATTGGAGACAAAAGATCCCACAACCCGGGATCATAGGTAGGAAACAAGATATCAGGATTACGAGAATTCCCTTCCAGGAGATGATCTAGATACAAGAAATAACTAGAAAGGTTCTCGTACTACAAGATTACAATAGGACAAGAAAGGATGTCGAAGAACTAGACTAGACATGACTAGAACAAGAAACAAGACTAGAACTTGAACTGGAACTTGAAAGTACTTACTTGGCTGTCATGACTCCTTGAGCTCCCGAGACTGGCATTGGCAAGACTGAGAATGAATGTGGTGAAGCCCTCCTTTTATAGTTTTTCAAAGGCGGTGATCTATGGGAGTTACAAAATGATGATGTCATCATGATGTCATCGATTTGAATCAGGACCTCCGAGTGTGAGAATTCAGCAAATAGCTAGTCGATCTTGGGGTTTTGGCACATTTCGGATGCAATGGAAGCATTAGTTTGTCCAAAATATTAACAAAACTTGAGAAGAAATTCATATAGAAACTAAGATTTAATATGGTTTTCTCTGTGTCCATGACAGATATGTGGTACTGGAACAAGATGATGATGGATATCCATGATGAAACTGGAAAGGGTTTGTAGTATATTGAGGTACAAAATCAAGGGTATGATTCTCATGATGAACTGTATTATTCTTTTAACTCTGATGATGGTCCTTCTGATGTGGGATGGTGATTGTGGAAGTCCTAATCCCAACTTGTTTCTTTTTCTTAGGGCATTTGAATACCATATGATCATGATCTCCATAATAAAAGCATAATCCATTATCCTTTCGATACTTTCTTTCCTTTGATCTAAGTCGTTTGACCATGATATGATCCAACTGCATAGGTTCTGGTTGAGATTCTTCCAACATGTGTTCTTGAGGAACTGAGGTAAACTTGTATTCTGGATCGTGAACAAAAATCGTTTTCTCTTGCTTTCTCTCAAACAACCTATTGTCATACTCAATTGTCTGATTCATGAATAAATTCAAAGTATTTACCTTGGGCATGGTTAACATGAGGTCTTTGACATCATCACGTAAGCGCCATCAAAATTGGTTGATAAAATAATCCTCGTGCCATGTGAGATCACAAATGATTTGTCTGAATTCTGATGCATATGTAGATATAGACCTATTTCCTTGATGTAGCTTCCTTAGCTTTGTTTCGGAAACACGTTGTCGGGTCGTGAGAGATGCTCGGATGGTGGATCAAGTCATCCGCCTAGATCGTTCGGCACACGTAGGGTGTCTGTAGCGGACTCAGACTAAGGACCATAGGGACAAGCTGCTTTATATCTGGCAATAGCTATCTGTTTGGGTGTTAACAATAATGACCCTTCCGATATCTGATCTTTAACTACCTCTTCTATTGTAGCTTCTAATGGTTTTGGTTGAGTTTGTCTAACTAAAGTTAGTGGAAATAAATCTTCACTACTTTGTGATTCAGGAGATGCAATGGAAGAAAGTGCTAGGAATGTAGTTAAACATTGATCATAAGATAAAGACACTAATGATTCCAAAGTAATATTGTTCTTAATAAGTTATTCTAACACTAATTCTACGGATTCGGTTGTATGTTCAATGATGTTATTACTACTGTTTTCAGATGCATGGTATAAATCGGAAGACATGAAAGAACTAATAGAAACAATATGATGCTAAACTGGTTTGAATAAATGAATTAATAAGCTAATACAAATGTAAAGTCTAGATAATTGGATAAATATCTAAGCAATTGGGTAAATGACTAAATGGAGATATAAGGTTTAAATGGATCATCAATCTTGTTGCTTCTCTTTTTTGACTTCAATAGCTTGAACTCATCAATGATTCTGCAAAGAAACATTTAACTATTAGTAATATTACAAGAAATTAATGAGAAATATTAAACACATACTTTATATACATTAAAGCATACACATGCTAACATGCACTTCTAAATACATATAACCATGCACATACATCACTTGCACTTATGAAAACATACTTTTAATACAAAATCATATGCATATTAGCACTTAGATGTATGCATACAAACACATCCATGAGCTCTATTATGAATACAAACTCACTAAATAATTATAATAAATGTAGGTATATCTCATATATACTTCTAACTCATGCATTCATAAGTAACTAGCTAAGCCAATTAATGTTTTCATATTCTCTAAGTATTACTCCATAATAATTAACACATTAAATACCTAAAAAAAATGATTTATGCAATAAGATAATTAAATTAACTTAACAAATTAACTCCCTCTTTCACTTTCTCTCTTTCTCTCTCTCTCTCTTTTTCTCTCTCTTTCTTTCTCTCTCTCTCTTTCTTCCCCTCTCTCTTTTTCTCTCTCTTTCTTTCTCTCTCTCTCTCTACGCCGATCTCTCTCTCTATCTCTCTCTCTCTCTCTCTCTCTCTCTCTCTCTCTCTCTCTCTCTCTCTCTCTCTCTCTCTCTCTCTCTCTCTCTCTCTCTCTCTCTCTCTCTCTCTCCCTCCCTCCCTCCCTCTCTCTCTCTCTCTCTCTCTCTCTCTCTCTCTCTCTCTCTCTCTCTCTCTCTCTCTCTCTCTCTCTCTCTCTCTCTCTCTCTCTCTCTCTCTCTCTCTCTCTCTCTCACTCTCTCTCTCTGCGTGCTGCCGCGCGCAGTTCTGCAGGGGGAGGGAGGGAACCTCTCTCTCTCTCTCTCTCTCTCTCTCTCTCTCTCTCTCTCCTTCTCTGTCTGCTCCCTCTCTCTCTCTCTCTCTCTCTCTCTCTCTCTCTCTCTCTCTCTCTCTCTCTCTCTCTCTCTCTCTCTCTCTCTCTCTCTCTCTCTCTCTTTGCACGCTGCTGCGCACAGCGCCAGGGAGGGAGGGAGAGACTTTCACTCTCTCTCTCTCTACTCTCTCTCTCTCTCTCTCTCTCTCTCTCTCTCTCTCTCTCTCTCTCTCTCTCTCTCTCTCTGCATGCTGCTGCGCGCAGCGCCACGGAGGGAGGGAGAGACTTTCACTCTCTCTCTCTCTCTACTTTCTCTCTCTCTATCTCTGCCGATCTCTCTCTCTCTCCTTCTCTGTCTACGTGCTGCTGCGCTCAAACAGAGGAGGAGAGGGAGAGAATTTCTCTCTCTCTCTCACACACACATACACACATCACACACACATACACTTCACACACACACATACACACATACATCATCACACATACATACACTTCACATCACATACACACACACACATATCACATACACGCGCACACACACATCACATACATCACATCACTTACACTTCACATCACATACACACACACATATCACATACACGCGCACACACACATCACATACATCACATCAAATACACTTCACATCACATACACACACACACATATCACATACACGCGCACACACACATCACATACATCACATCACATTCACTTCACATCACATACACACACACATATCACATACACGCGCACACACACATCACATATATCGCATCACATACACTTCACATCACACACACATACACATACACGCGCACATACACATATCACATACACACATACACTTCACACACACACATACACGTGCACATACACATACATACTCACACATCACACACACACACACGTGCACATACACACATCACACACACGCACTGCTGTAGGGACCCAGACCAAGCCATGGAATAGGCATGGGCATGCTTCCAGCCGGACAATCAACATCAAGATCATCATACACAGCAGTACATGATGGCTTAATATCCCGAGCACGAGGAGGGTCTAATGAGAAAGAAGGAAAAAACAGAAGAAAGTAAAGAGCAGGAGAAAGTACCTGCAAAGAAACATTAAGAGAAACTTGAGCTCAACACTCATTTAAATACAAACGCAAGTCGTTTCTAAACCACTCTTTTTAGTTTTAACTTTTAATCTACAACCACACTTTAATCTCCTTACTTCCACCACACTTTCCAGTTTAACTTTTCTACTTTAATTACACTTAATTTATACTCCTCTCTTTTCATGTTCACTAATTCTCTCCACTCTTTCTCTTAACCAACTTTTTTTCACTTTAAGTGCATCTTCTATTGAGACCACTCCTTAAATCTCTTTAGTTACACAACTTATATAAACCATTCTTTTTCCTAGCACTCATATAGTCCACTAGTTATTTATCCATTTAATTAATCATTTTAATCTAATTAGCCTACATGTCTTATTTAAATAAATTAATTAATTTAAGCTTAGTTTAAGGGTTTAATTAATTAGAACCTTAGTATTTAAATACACACATTTACTTAAAGTAATTATTAATAGCATAGTTTAATTTAGAATACATAAATATGTAATTAATGATGATAAGTAATATCTATTTTAACCCTTTTAATATAGTAAATCCTAGAAACCCTATTGGAAACCCATAAAAGCCCCTAGGTTTGACCATTAAAATCCTTCTGAACCCTAGCTTTAACCCATTATAACTCATCTAAACCCTTAACATTAACCAAATCTTATAAACAACACATGAATTCAAGAAACCCTAGGCTGAATACCCATAATTCTTGAATGTAAAAATAGGAAATTCTCATTAAATGAGTAATTGGGGTAAACCCTAACATGAACATATGTCCTGCTTCATCCATCATACCTAAAAACACTTTCAAAATAGTTAATCCAATTAACACAACTGATCAACAGTGATATAAAAGAGGTTTAGAATTCACCAATAGATATTTTAATTTTTCGGGTCATCAATTGGAAGATGCAAATCTTCCCGACATCCACCGCCACCAAACCTACACATCGTCCCGATGGGCCAACTTGCAGATTAAGGGAAGCAGCATTTTCAATGATTATCCTGAGATTAAATCATAGAACAGCATCAATTCTTTTTTAAATATATTTAATCTTATCAAATTTTAAATCTTTTCAACATGCACATGGTTTATTTCAATTACATCTGGCAATGAAAACATATTAAAGTATAAAGGTAAACTATTAACCTTTTCAGTCAACAAACATTAGTTTACATTTTTTTCCATTTATAAACTATGTAAAGATTAGTATAAAACAGAATTCATTTTCATTCATTCAAATGCAGGTTTCGTCATATATATGCATTCACATATGAGCGAGCAATCAAGCATGCGAAAGAAATCTACTAAATCTACTTGGACAGACAGCCGCCTTGTATGCCCAATTTTAATCACTAGATGTGTTTTTTTATAAAATATGATGTAAACTTCATATCGATAATAAATGTAAATACCTTTTTGGGGTGGAAGAAGGTATAACTTCCATGTCAATATTCTTTTTTTTTTTTTGCTACTTTTTTGTTTTAAAGGGGAAAGGCTTAACCCCTTAATCCGAGCTAAGGATGTAGCTGCATGGACAAGAAAGATCTAGGTTTTCACAGACATGAATCATGCAACAATATGCTCCTACACATATACAACTACTTTCGTTATCTAAATGAACTAGAAATCCTTCTATTTTTAACAAATCTCACTTAATCTATAAATGTAAAAATATAAATTATGTCTATTTTCCTAATATGGTTAAATAGAGTCCTTTATAAATTATTATTCCAGTTTTTATCAATTAGTTTTATATGAATGCAAAGAAAATACATAAATCAAAATTGTATGACAAAGAAAAATATGACCTAAAATCAACTTCATCTTCAATCTGCTTCACCTTTATACATCTTAATTTGTTCTTCAAAGACCTGTTAAAACTCAACCAGCAACAACTAGACACGCAAAATTATTAAATTTCATATTCAAATCTTCTCTTAGTTTTCCTGCAAAAGAAACCCACACTAAAGAAATTCATTCATACATAATTAATCATGATCATCATCAAACATTACTTCATACATTTCATCATCTCTTTGTTTAAATAATTTAATTCTTTTGCCAGCAATTAAGTTTTTAAGAGGAGTGCCATCTAATTCACGTAAGGCATACGTTCCATTATCATAGGTTTTGACTATCACATAAGGTCCAAACCAATGTCTTTTAAGTTTCCTACGGGCATCATACTGAGAATCAAATGTACTATCACACAGTAAAACCCAATCATTAACTTGAACAGGCTTTGGCCTTAACCTATGTGATTTATCAAAATACTTCTTATTTTTCAGTCGAGAATCTTTTAGTTTAACTATAGCCTCTTCTAAACGTTCATTCCCTTGCTCTAACTACTAGATTCGCAGAGCTAATAAATCTTCTGTTGAAAGATTATCTTCCCATGGTAAAGTAGTCCAAGTAAGAATTTGCGTATGCACAGGGAATATCGGTTTCTGGCAATACATCAACTCTGCCGGCATATACCGCGTTGTTCTAGTGCAGGTCATTCTATCAGCCCACAACGCAAATGGCAGATATTTTGGCCAATTCTTAATTTCTCCATTACAAGCTTTGGAAATTGCTTTAATAATAGGAGAATGCCCTCGTTCAATCTTCCCATTAGCTTCAGGGTTGTAAGCAGTAGTAAGGGCTAAGTGAATTCCATGCCTAGCAAAGAATTCTCTAGCCTCTTGTGCATCTAACTCTCCCCTATCAGCCACTACCTTTTCTACATAACCAAATCGTGAAATGACATCCTCAAGAAGAAATTTGCATACATTAAAAGTTGTCTTAGATCTTAAAGCTCGGCCTTCTACATGATTCGTAAGATCTTCACGTGCCAAGACTATATATTTCATCTTATCGATACCTTTGGGCATGGTAACTAAGTCTACAACCCATTTATAATGGATGCATGGTGGATAGGTAGGATGCAACGGATCCCTATGTTTGACTGAGGAATGAATCTGACATACGTCACATGAATTCACATAATTTTTAACAGTAACATAAATCCCTGGCCACCAGTATCCTTCTCTAATTTTTTCATACGTAGCTACAAAACCTTTATGTCTTGCCCATAAAGTATCATGCATACTCTTCATGACTTGTAACTGAAGATCCTTAGTCCATAGTACTCGTTGTGGCAATCTAATTTTTCCCCTCGCATGTCTCCAAATGAAACCATCTTTCAGAAAAAAGTTGTAAGCTCTTTTCCTAATATTCCGAAATCTATTTGAAGACCATGAAGGTGCCCTAACCAAAGTACTTAAATACTTTCCAATATCCTGCCACTCTCCTTCGTATTCTTCAATATTAAACTGTTCATATGCGTATGCTTTAGAATCATAATTAATTGCATTTATTTCTAGTTTTGTTTCTTCCTCATTATCAAATCTAGCTCGAGAAAGCATATCAGCCACAGAATTAGATTTTCCTGCAATATGTATCAAAACAGGATTTATAAACTTGATGTATGAAATCCATCTAAGCATGGCAATGTCGGGTGATGAACAGTTTGTAATCATTCCAATCAGAGGTAGACAATCTGTCTCAACTATTACATTTGCACCTATAAAATATTCTTTATCGGATTTTAATGCCGTGACTAAACCCCATAGTTCTCGTTTAATTTGCGGATAATTTCTTTGCGTATCGTGTAAGATCTTTGCTCCAAATCTCACAGCATACCTATTGCCCTCTTCATCGTCCTGACCAATAACCCATCCTATTCCTATAGGGCTCGTATCAACAGTTAAAATGATAGGCTTTTGATCAGTATAATCTACTCGCTTTAAAATAGGAGCTTCAAGAAGTAATTTCTTTAACTTTTTCATAGCTTTTGAGTGTTCTTCAGTCCAAAGAAACTTTCGATTCTTCCTTAGCAAAGCATAAAAACAGTTTGCAACATGTGCATAGTGTGGGATCCAGATGGCATAAAACACACAAGCACCAAGGAATCGTCTTACCTCACTAATATTACTACAGGTTTCAGAAATCTTGTTTATAGCGTCGACTTTAGGTGGATATGGCCTCCGACCGTAATGTCCATATAAATGCCCAACTATAAGTACCTCATTGACACCAAAAACAGATTTCTCAATGGAGAATGTGAGACCAACCTCTTCAAATCTCTGGAAAATCCTTTCACAGTCAAAGATATGATCTACTACAAACTTCCTGCAGCTAGAGGAATCTAAAGTTTCATCTTTCGCATTCTCAATACATCCTTTAATAGGAATGTCATCAATAAATGGCATGGCTATATTAGGAATGAAGTCATGTTATACTGAATTCATGGCGTTCATCATATGCGCTACTAAATTAGTAGCTCCTTGCGGCAAAGCGCACATGCGAACTAAGCCTAAAGGAGTTTTCATGGTCGTAATGTCTCTACTTTCAATAGCATCGTAGCCAGAATACAAGTCTCCCATTGAGTAAATGGCATGACCAGTAAAGGCTTCAGCGAATTCTCCTACAATGGGCCCAATACCTACATTCCTAATAGTAACCTTGTTAACAGGTTGTAAATCTTGAATGAATCCTAACTTGCCATTTTTCTTTGGAACAGTAAACCACCTATTTGAGTAGGGTGCAGACGATGGCTCTAAAATTCGCATGTGAATCTTTTCCTTAAGAAGCCGCATTAACTCTGGTAAGTGGGCTTTCGGAACAGGTATGGGTCAAAGATTCCATGGAATGTGTGGCACTGTAAAGATGATCATTGGTGGTACAATTTGTGGGTCTGCACAACCTATCTCATGGGAATATAAAGAAAATGCCTTTCCATGCTTTCTAATCACTCTTTGAAATAGTTCACGTTCCTCGGGTAACAAAAAATTTTCATCATTTCCTATCTTGATTAGCTTTAAAGTTTCTTCTGTAAAGGTATGACCTATATTTGTGCGCTCTCTTAAACAAGGATCATTACTAACTTCCCTAAACTTCTTTTCACTCTCTCGTGGTAATGATTGGGCAATTGGTTTAATTTTTTTGTCAACGGTTTTGTATTTTGTATTTACTTTTGCTTCCTTTTCATTACTCATGACAAATTTAATAATCAAATCATATTCTTCAATAGAATTTAAAAGTACAAATCTAAAATTTTCTTTTTCATGCAAAATATTTTGAAGTTCTTCAATCAATGAGTTTGAAGATAAAGTTTCAATTATGGTTTCAATGTGTTCATCAGATGAAATGAATCCTTTCTCTTTATAAAATTTTTCATAATGTTTTATATTTTTTTTAGGAATTTGTTTATAATGACTCAATTGCAAATATGATGAAGGGAAATATAAAGAAAAAATATCTAAAATATCTATAGATGGGTGCGAGACATCAAACCAAGTACCATCGTTGTCTCGCTCAACAGTGGCATCTAGGCAAAATTTTGATCATAATAAGTTCCTAACTCACAAAGAGGCATATGATCTTCGCGTATCTTTTCATGAGAACGGATGGGCATCTTCCTAATTTGCTCCCTATTTTGTACATGGTTTGGGCTTACTATCATAACTTGGAGTGATTGTAGATCATCTTTAGATCTAATTCTTGCGTATGCTGAGCCGTCATCCATTACTTTAGTCTCCATTCTGGCTTCACATATAAATGGTTGACCTAAGATAATTTCATAAGAGCAGTTGTCCTGAATGAAAAAGTGGAATGTCTCGGAGATTCCACCTATCATTAGAGGTATGTTGGCACATGCTCCTAGGAGTGATCCACAACCATTGTCCGCAGTTCGCATTATCCAGCCGTGATTTTTATCAATAGGCCATTTAAACTTATCATATAATCCTTTCGAAATCACATTGATTTCAGACCCAGAGTCAATTAGGGCTAAAGCAGAATATGATCTCTTCTGATCTCCTAAGTTAACTTTAATCTCCGGTGTGCCTCTCGCCCAAAAACTTTTTCTAAAATCACTCTCTGAGTTTTTTGTTTCGTCATCTGGTACAATCGGCCCTAAGAAATTTTTGTTCACATTACAGGTATTATCTTCTTCATCCTCTGAGTCTAAAGAAAGAGATTCATGAATCAAGTGAGTTACATCGGCAACATCTTGCATCTCTACCTCTTGTGACTGAGGGAATCTCTTCCTTTTAATTAGTTTAATAAAATTTTCCTTAAATTCAATTTTTTCTATTGAGAAGATTTGTTCTAAAGTCATTGTTACTACACTTTTTAATAAGATGTCATACAATATTTCTTTCGAATCAATTTTTTGTTCAAGTTCAGAAATAAGAATAGCTTTCGGTACTCGTTTTGGTTTCTTTTCTGGTTTCTCTTCAGGTTTTGTTTCAGTTCTAGGAGTTTGCTCTACTTTGTCTGATGTTTGAATTGGCTCACTAAACACAGGTTGTTTACCCTCCCTAATTTCTTTTCTTCGCTCCTCATTTGTTTTAGAACTTTCGCCTTGTTTAAACTGAACTTTCTTAGGCTTCGGCTCATCTCTCATCTTACTTCTAGTCATTCGTCTACCTGAATCATTTGTATCTTGCTCATCATCCCTCTTTCTTTTCTCTTCAACATTCTCAATATGCGAATATATCGCGAATTGATCGACAGGAGAGTTCCACACAGTTTTCTGCATAATATCATCTCTCGCCTTTATCAAAGCTTCAATTGAGTAGTTCCTCGTTTCCCTTGTTTGTTCGGAATCAGAGTCACTATCAACATATTCTAGTTTAACAGCAGAAGCAGATTTCGAAGACTCAGAAAGGTTTTCATACAGCTTATGCATCCCTCCCTTTCCCCAATTGGTAGCTAAGGGTAAATGTGTTCTATAGTCGCACAATCGTTTGTCAATATCAATTACAAGTCTTTTCTCTTTCGTATCTTTCAATGCTTCACATGTGTAAGTCAAATGATCTGTGGCATCGCACTAGATACATCTCCTCACATTGGCATTTCTCCTTTCATTGAAATTTCTTTGGTTAAATGCTTGAGGAATTGGTTGGGGTACAAATAGAGGATTAGAAGGTATAAAAGGTGGATTAGGAGGTATAAAAAGATGATTCGGATCTACTAATGGAGGATTTGGAGCATTTATTGGTTGAGGATAAATAGTCGGATGAGCTTGTATTGCAGGTTTATCTTGTAAGTTTAAAGCATATACCACATTCTGCAAAGCCGCTACCTCTTTAGACATATTTTCGTGCATATGCATCATATTGTCCAACTTGTTAAACAAAATCTCAAATTGCAACTCAGTTGGTACTCTAGATGTGGATGCCGTAGGCTCAACTTTTGAATCTATATGTGTATCCCTAGTTGCCTGAATCGGAGGAAAACTGGAGGATGGTTGAGACATCGAATCATAAAGGAGTGTTTTACGTTGGTTCATGTGAGCAACCGCCTCAACTACAGTTTTCACTACACCACAGTCATATGTAAGCCCATATTTCTTTCCCGGTTCTTCAAGCCTATGCTCAACCTCTACCCTTATATCTGGAGTCAAGATTTTAAGGAAATATAAAATGATATCTGGGGTAAGGGCAACTCTATCCTGTTCAGGTAATTGAGAGAATCTTTTCATAAATTCGCCATGGAGTTGTGTTCGAGAAATGTGAGGCTTAGGAGAACTAATCCATTTCATAAATCCCTCTCTACTGTGTTGACTATAGTCCTCTAAATAAAATTCTTTATGTAGCTCTTTTCTAAACTCATCCCATTCCTTATTGTCATGTAGATCCATAATAGCGTTTCAACTACTTTTTGTCCTTGCGTCTCGTGCATCATAGTTTGAAATAGCTCGTCCATTTTTGAAGTTTGTTTTGACCTAGCTTGAACAATTCTAACTATATCCTGAACTTCTTTTGTTACTCTTTCCTTATGTTCAGCTACTAATTCTGAAATTCCGTTAGAGTCCAGTTTGATAAGTTTATACTATGCCAATATGCTTCAAGTAAAGCTATGATTAACGCTTAACCTATGATTAACAAATAGTTGCCTTTAACCTATACCAATAATTTAACCTTAAATAAAATTTTGCACCCAAGAATGTAAGGGTAAAGAAATTATACCAGCTGCTCGAAGATGAGGCTCAAAACAGTGCTTTCTGTGAAATTCAATACATTTATTGATTTGAATAAAAAATCTAAATACATATTTTGCTAAAATGGGTGCGAGCCTTTTTTGCTTCAATTGTTGATGAAAGGGGTGGCGAGACGAGGTTCTCCTACTTGCCAATCTTCGTGGAGGCGCTCAGGTCACCAGACCAGCCCTCGACACCAAGAAGATTGCAAGCTCACGTAAATGCCACAGCTTCCAGGGATGAAGACGCAGCTGCACTGATGTAAAATCGTATGAATGTATATGCAATGCAAACTGATAATATCCGTCTGAGTCGCAAGCCGATCTTCACGTCGGGTTCACCAATGTCGGGTCGTGAGAGATGCTCGGATGGTGGATCAAGTCATCCGCCTAAATCGTTCGGCACACGCAGGGTGTCTGTAGCGGACTTAGACTAAGGACCATAGGGACAAGCTGCTTTATATCTGGCAATAGCTATCTGTTTGGGTGTTAACAATAATGACTCTTCGGTTATCTGATCTTTAACTACCTCTTCTATTGTAGCTTCTAATGGTTTTGGTTGAGTTTGTCTAACTAAAGTTGGTGGAAATAAATCTTCACTACTTTGTGATTCAGGAGATGCAATGGAAGAAAATGCTAGGAATGTAGTTAAACATTGATCATAAGATAAAGACACTAATGATTCCAAAGTAATATTGTTCTTAATAAGTTCTTCTAACACTAATTCTACGGATTCGGTTGTATGTTCAATGATGTTATTACTACTGTTTTCAGATGCATGGTATAAATCAGAAGACATGAAAGAACTAATAGAAACAATATGATGCTAAACTGGTTTGAATAAATGAATTAATAAGCTAATACAAATGTAAAGTCTAGATAATTGGAGAAATGTCTAAGCAATTGGGTAAATGACTAAATGGAAATAATATAAGGTTTAAATGGATCATCAATCTTGTTGCTTCTCTTTTTTCACTTCAATAGCTTGAACTCATCAATGATTCTGCAAAGAAACATTTAATTATTAGTAATATTACAAGAAGTTAATGAGAAATATTAAGCACATACTTTATATACATTAAAGCATACACATGCTAACATGCACTTCTAAATACATATAACCATGCACATACATCACTTGCACTTATGAAAACATACTTTTAATACAAAATCATATGCATATTAGCACTTAGATGTATGCATACAAACACATCCATGAGCTCTATTATGAATACAAACTCACTAATTAATTATAATAAATGTAGGTATATCTCATATATACTTCTAACTCATGCATTCATAAGTAACTAGCTAAGCCAATTAATGTTTTCAAATTCTCTAAGTATTACTCCATAATAATTAACACATTAAATACCTAAAAAAAATGATTTATGCAATAAGATAATTAAATTAACTTAACAATTTAACCCTCTCTTTCTCTTTCTCTCTTTCTCTCTCTCTCTCTCTCTCTCTCTCTCTCTCTCTCTCTCTCTCTCTCTCTCTTTTTCTCTCTCTTTCTTTCTCTCTCTCTCTTTCTTCCCCTCTCTCTTTTTCTCTCTCTTTCTTTCTCTCTCTCTCTCTGCGCCGATCTCTCTCTCTCTCTCTCTCTCTCTCTCTCTCTCTCTCTCTCTCTCTCTCTCTCTCTCTCTCTCTCTCTCTCTCTCTCTCTCTCTCTCTCTCTCTCTCTCTCACTCTCTCTCTCTCTCTGCGTGCTGCCGTGCGTAGTTCTACAGGGGGAGGGAGGGGACCTCTCTCTCTCTCTCTCTCTCTCTCTCTCTCTCTCTCTCTCTCTCTCTCTCTCTCTCTCTCTGCGCGCTGCTGCGCGCAGCGCCAGGGAGGGAGGGAGAGACTTTCACTCTCTCTCTCTCTCTACTCTCTCTCTCTCTCTGCGTGCTGCTGCGTGCAGCGCCAGGGAGGGAGGGAGAGACTTTCACTCTCTCTCTACTTTCTCTCTCTCTATCTCTGTGAATCTCTCTCTCTCTCTCCTTCTCTGTCTGCGTGCTGCTGCGCTCAAACAGAGGAGGGGAGGGAGAGAATTTCTCTCTCTCTCTCACACACACATACACACATCACACACACATACACTTCACACACACACATACATCACATACACACATACATCATCACACATACATACACTTCACATCACATACACACACACACATATCACATACACGCGCACACACACATCACATACATCACATCACATACACACACACATATCACATACACGCGCACACACACATCACATACATCACATCACATGCACTTCACATCACATACACACACACACATATCACATACATGCGCACACACACATCACATCACATACCCTTCACATCATATACACACACACACATATCACATACACGCGCACACACACATCACATACATCACATCACATACACTTCACATCACACACACATACACATACACGTGCACATACACATATCACATACACACATACACTTCACACACACACATACACGTGCACATACACATACATACTCACACATCACACACACACACACGTGCACATACACACATAACACACACGCACTGCTGCAGGGACCCAGACCAAGCCATGGAATAGGCATGGGCATGCTTCCAGCCGGACAATCAACATCAAGATCATCATACACAGCAGTAGATGATGGCTTAATATCCCGAGCACGAGGAGGGTCTAATGAGAAAGAAGGAAAAAACAGAAGAAAGTAAACAGCAGGAGAAAGTACCTGCAAAGAAACATTAAGAGAAACTTGAGCTCAACACTCATTTAAATACAAACGCAAGTCGTTTCTAAACCACTCTTTTTAGTTTTAACTTTTAATCTACAACCACACTTTAATCTCCTTACTTCCACCACACTTTCGAGTTTAACTTTTCTACTTTAATTACACTTAATTTCTACTCCTCTCTTTTCATCTTCACTAATTCTCTCCACTCTTTCTCTTAACCAACTTTTTTTCACTTTAAGTGCATCTTCTATTGAGACCACTCCTTAAATCTCTTTAGTTACACAACTTATATAAACCATTCTTTTTCCTAGCACTCATATAGTCCACTAGTTATTTATCCATTTAATTAATCATTCTAATCTAATTAGCCTACATGTCTTATTTAAATAAATTAATTAATTTAAGCTTAGTTTAAGGGTTTAATTAATTAGAACCTTAGTATTTAAATACACACATTTACTTAAAGTAATTATTAATAGCATAGTTTAATTTAGAATACATAAATATGTAATTAATGATGATAAATAATATCTATTTTAACCCTTTTAATATAGTAAATCCTAGAAACCCTATTGGAAACCCATAAAACCCCCTGGGTTAGACCATTAAAATCCTTCTGAACCCTAGCTTTAACCCATTATAACTCATCTAAACCCTTAACATTAACCAAATCTTATAAACAACACATGAAATTCAAGAAACCCTAGGCTGAATACCCATAATTCTTGAATGTAAAAGTAGGAAATTCTCATTAAATGAGTAATTAGGGTAAACCCTAACATGAACATATGTCGTGCTTCATCCTTCATACCTGAAAACACTTTCAAAATAGTTAATCCAATTAACACAACTGATCAATAGTGATATAAAAGAGGTTTAGAATTCACCAATAGATATTTTAATTTTTCGGGTCATCAATTGGAAGATGCAAATCTTCCCGACAACGTGAGCAATTGGTATCTCCAAATCAAGATGTGAACTCTCGAATAAAGGCCTTGAAATCATGCAAAATATCCATGTCCTTCTCAAGGATAGGTGCAAACCATGAAAGAGCAGGACCACATAATAGAGTTCCTATGAGTCCTACTAGAGAAGCATCATCTAGGTACTTGTCTAATTGCATCCTTATAAATAGCATCACTTGTTGCACAAATCCTCGAAACTTTGATCTTGTCCCATCAAGTTTCTCAGGCATGCTCACTTTTGGACTTTTCTTCATGTTAGTTATCATGAGGCTACTTGAAGAAGATTGACTTACAATGATTTGCAGCTCTTGGATTTGCCTCTGAAGTTCTGTGATTACATCTTGAATACTCTGTTGTTGAATCCTCTGTTGGTTCTCTTGTATCTCTTGGAATTGATGTTGAATTTCTTTGAGTGCAGAAAAAAAATCTTCTCGAATAATCTCCATGGTTCTTGGTCTTGATGAAGGTAGTCTTGCCAAAATGTCAGGGGAGCACTAGATTGTGCTCTCTGACTATAATAGACAAGATTTTGGAAATACACTTTTGATTACAAGAACACCCACGTAGGGAAAACGATACAAGGAGATGTAGCCGATACAAGACGTCCCACAACCCGTGACCGATAGGTATGGAAAACTGGACTAGAGATTATATAGGAGATCGCACAACCCGGGATCGTAGGTAGGAAACAAGATGTCTGGATTACAAGAATTACCTTCAGGGAGATTAACCGAATACAAGAAATAACTAGAAAGGATCTCATACTACGAGACTACAATAGGACAAGAAAGGATATCCAAGAACTAGACTAGAAAGGACTAGAACAAGAAACAAGACTAGAACTTGAACTAGAACTTGGAAGTACTTACTTGGCGGTCATGACTCCTTGAGCTCCCGAGACTCGCATTGACAAGACTGATTATGAATGTGGCCAACCCGTCCTTATATAGGTTTTCAAGGGCGGTTGCGACTTGATGATGTCATCATGATGTCATCGACTTGAATCAAGACCTCTGGGTGTCAGAATTCAGCAAATAGACAGTTGATCTTGGGGTTTTGGCACGTTCTAGACGCGATGGAATCATTAGTTTCTCCAATTGGCAAATCTAATGTTATAGCTAATGCCCTTGGTCACTTCGCATCCCCAAAAACAAATATTATTTCAATCAATAACATTTTTTCTATCATATTCATTCATTTCATGACATGATTCCTACTTATGCATCTGATTTGTATTTTTCAATTACATGGAATGCTTTCAATAAGTCTACAACATTTAATGATGATCACTACACTTTTCATAATGGATTCTTGTATTCCAACAAAATTTATGCATCACACAAGGTTTCAAAGAATTTATTATGAAAGAGATGATTGAACCACCTTATATGGGACAAGGGGCATATAAAGTACCATTTCTATGTGCAAAGAAATCTTCTTTTGGCCAAATATGGAAACAAATATTGCAGAGTATGTTTCCCATTGCATTGTGTGTCAATGTGTGAAACAAGATGATGCTAAAGAATCTGGATTATTAATGCCACTTCCCATACCTAATGGACCATGGGAACAAATTTCTACGAATTTTATTACTGGTCTTCCTACAACTTCATCTCATAATGATATGATATGCATAATTGTTGATAGGTTTAGCAAAAGTGCGTATTCCATTCCTTGTAAAAAGACTCTTTTTGCACCTCAAGTTGCTTAGTTATTTATTAAATGTGTCATGGACAAGGAAACCATCTAAACCTTAGATTCCATGTCAATTTCTATATTTCATGATTGGGTTATTTTCAATCATGATGGGATTGAGCGCTCTACAGTCAATGAACATCCTATAAGTCTTGTTCTTATTCTCCACTAAGAGAACAGGTGCTTCAAAGGGAGAAGAAATAGGTCTCATAAGTCCTTTGTGGAGTAGATTCTTAACTTGATTTGCTATTTGTTTTTTATGTAAAGGTTCATGCCTATAAGGTCTTTATGCGGAGGAGAACTACATAGAATCAAGTCTATACTATGGTCAAGAGTTCCATGAGAAGGTGCTAGTTTACAAGGAATACCAACCATAAAACAATCCTTATAAGAAGCTATAAATAATATATGTGCATTAGGAAGTATATCTGTATAATCAACTATGTTATTGATAAAAAACACTACATGAATTGTAGCCTTTCCTAGATGCACATTCTACTTGAGTATGGCTAATTAATGGAAATGGTTGGAATTCATGCATTGCAAAAAAAGAAATATCTTCATTGTGAAACTTCAAACTTATTCTGTGTGTATGATAATCAATCAATGGAATATAATGATGACAAAAAGGCATACCAAGTATAACATCATAGGATTGCAAAGGAGCAATTAAGAATGTGCATTCATCTATGTATGAACCTATACAAACCTGAATGTTATGCACTTCACTTGTAATAATATTATATCTACTTCCTTGGAATACAGCCTTAACTTTATACATAGAAGGAATTGGATGTAATTGAAGATCTTGCACTAGTGTATAAGAAATAAATAATGTGAACTACCATTATCATGTAAAATATTAACAACTATACAATTAATAGTATCTTGCATGCAAAGTAAAGAATGAGAAGAAATTTCATTACCCAGCATACTTAGATCCTTTTCCAATGCATCTTCATTCCAATCAAGTTGAGTGTCTTCATGAAACACCTCTATGTTCTGTACTTCAGCTATGACAGGCTGCATGTTGTTAGTTCGGAACCTACATTTAGCTTTAGTATGACCAAACTTATGACAATGCCAACAAGTGATACGGGGCCTCTTTTGTCTAGCGTCCATCATTGTAGTTTCAAGGGTTGGAGGTTGGCACTTAAATATAGATGGCTGCTAAAAAGTAGGGGAAGAAAAAGTAGTGAAAGGATGCTTGAAAGGAAAATTGCGCTTGATTGGTTGTTGTCATTGACACATTTGTTTTAAATGGACTTCGCAATGGATTGAAACTCCTTCTTAGCATCATGTTCAAAAGAGATAGCTTCATAGACGATCGTAGGACATAATGTGGTGAGCTTGCATTGGATTCCCATCTCCACACCATCTTCATACTTTTGTTGCAACATATTAGGAATTGTTTCATGCAAATGAGTAAGTAGTAGTTGTTGCCAAAAGAATTCAGTGTAGGTAGACATAGTATCCCATCTTTCCATCCAAAATTTGTCCATCATCTATGAGCATGTAAGTGGAATTGAGGAGAAAGTAAGCCCTCCTTCATCTTTTCTTGAAATGCAACCCATGTTTTGGGGGGATCAGTGCTATTCTATAGAAAATTCCACCATAAATAGGCTTTATCCACCAAATATTTAGAAATATATTTCCCTTTCTCAATTTTTGAATATGATTTGTCAAAAAAAAAATCCTCAAATGGGGATATCCATGAAGAATGAATTCGCCATCCTATTGCCCATTGAATCCCAAAAATAGGAGCTTTTTCACATCAATCTTGGATTGTATGCCTTGTTCTTGAGTAGTGATAATCGCCTCCACCACCTAATTAGGCTATTATCATCACTCTGAAGTTCTTGGAGAGTAGCATCACATTCTTTTATCTCCTTTTGAGCATGTTGGAGATCGTGTGACAAAACTTCCAATTGTTGCTCAATCAGTATGCTGGGTGGGGGTGAGGTACAAAAATCCTTGGTATTATGGATAGGGTCCATGGCCTTATATAGAACCAAAACCTAGGACTAAGCATGTGAAAAGCATATTAGCAATAGTGTATATAAAAAAAGAATATTAAATAAATAAATAAAATAAATGAGAGTGTTTGATAAATAATTAAATAAATAAATAAATAAAGTGACGAGTGTTAAGAAAATAAATAAATAAATCAGGTGAACAGAGTGGTAAAAGTTATGTTAAATATCAATTAAAAAGAATTGGGTATCAATAAGTGAAAATAGGCTAGTGGATAAAACATATCTCTTTTAAATGTGAGATTGTGGCTTCAAATACCATACATGCTAAATAAGGAACTAACTAAGCTAACTAGGGAAATAAGTAAGCTAACTAGGGAAATAACTAGGCTCTTATTACCACTCATAAGTTAGAATTGGTTCATGCATAGGCAAAAGCTATCAACAAAACAAAAGGGAACCAAGAGAACCATGAGTGCTAGAGAAGCCAAAGATGCCAAAGTTACACCATAGTTCTATGCCTTAGTCAATGCCTTGGAGTAAGCCAAATGAAGGACTGAATGATAATGGAACTTGACTAAAGAACCAAACGTGAACAATGAACAATGCATAGGAAGTATAGGGGGTATAGTGAGCATAGTGAATTTAGTGATTATAGTGAGCACAATGAGTAGAATGAGTAGAATGAGTAGAATGAGTAACTGAATGATAACCAAATTGATTAAAAACTTGATAAATGAACTTGATAAACAAATTTGATAACTAAACCGAACCCGAACAGTGAACAGTGCCCAAGGAGTACAAGGAGTACAATGAGCATAGTGAGCATAGTGAGTATAGTGAGTATAGTGAGCAAAGTGAGCAGAGTGAGTACAGTGAGTGCAGTGAGTAGAATGATCACAATGAGCATAGTGCATAGTGCAAGAGGATCATAATGCATAGTAGCAAATTAAAAAATATCAAAAAACACACCAAAAAACCAAAAAAAAATGAACTTGACAAATGAAAACCTAGACGAGGTGATGAAACAAATGCCGAATCACTAGTAGTCCCCACAAATCACAATCCAACACTAGCACACACACCTTTGCACATGTGCCTTGGCTCTAATACCAGTGTTCATGGATCTTGCAAACACACATTGTCCTCAGGATCTTGCACGCTTAGGGGTGCACACGGGGTGCCTAGAATAAAACAACCTTAGCTTTGATAGTTTTGGTCAAGAGTTTGTAATATGATGCATACATAGGGTATTTTTGAAAAAAAGCTTCGTATTTCTTGATGCTCTATGATTGTACGACTATCAAGGTAGACTCTTGTAGGATGTGAGTTATCAAAATCTTTGAGCATCAGCATTTTTTGACGAGCTCTTTTTCCCAGCTACAAATCACATGCGATCTGATATCAGATTGAATTACCATCGTCTCCAGTCTCCGAACTTTTGATATTCCCCTCCTCCTCAGCCATTAAGAAAAATATTCGGCCCCCTAAAGATTATCTGTACATGTATATGTCCCTAAAGATCGGCCCAACTAGCTCCAGAGTCTCTACAGTTAGCTATTCAGCCATTCTGTTCCATATCAGAGATGGAGTTCTCTACTCCCATAGGACTCTCGTTCTCAAAATGCGCTCCAACTCCCCATTCAGCAGAAGGAAAAAAAGCACGCCGACCTTTCTAATAAGCACTTCGTCTTTTCCTCCTCGGAATGGATCCTCGCCAATGTCCTGTTATTCTTGTTCGCCGTCTCCTTTTATCATCATAGCACCACCAATTTTCACATATAATCAACTCTTGTCATGCAAAAGATTATGCTCGAAAGGAAATTCAACATAACTTTCATTCTCTTTTAAATCGATCTCATGTCTCTCACCCCCTCCTACTTCCTGAGGAGTACTAACAAGAATATCCTTTTAATAAGGTTGTAGCACATATAACGTTTTTTATGCATATTCTAACTAATAAATATTTATATTTCAGCACTTTCATCAATCTTACCTCTCAATTCTTGTGGCACATGTCTATAGCATAGATGCACAATGATTCTCATGTCTAAAAGGTGCGGTTTCCTTCCACTCCATGCCTCCTCAAATGTCTTATCATGTACCTGTGATGTTGAAAACCTATTCATCAAGTACACAACATTCCATACATTATTTGCCCAATATGATAATGGCACATTTATTTCATTTAACATACTCTTAGTAATTTCTGCAATATCGCAATTATTCCTCTCTGCCATCCCATTTTTTTGTGATTATACCTACAACTTCTTGGCATCTTTATAGCTTTGTCATGGAAGAAATCACTAAATGCATGGAAGATGTATTCTCCTCAATCTAATCTTAGCATTTTGATGTAACAATCTATCCCCTCCCCACATGGTGCCTTTAACCTATTGAGGGGAGCAAACACATCACATTTTTTCTTTATACAATACAATCACATTTTTCTTGACTAGTCATCAATAAGGATACAATATATATATTGCCTTTAGCAGATGGATCTTTAGTTGGACCCCATACATTTGTGTGAACAAAATCTAAATAAACATGTGCTTAGACATGAAGATTCACAAATCTCATGCCACATTTGTAATGAAAAATGTGGCAAAACATTAACCAATTTCCTCTTCTCTATGTCTTTCAACCTTTGAATGTTGATTTGGTCCATCCTCTGTGACACAAATCTAATTCCACAATCATCTTGACTCTATAGGTGATGAATGTTGTGTTCTTCCTTTGGTCTTTCACAATGTTTAGAGTGAACATCCTTCATTCCTTCTTTCCTTTAGATATCTGGTCATAGCCATTCTTTGGATCCTCAATAAAGCATCATTTCTGGTTGAATTTTACTTGCTTTTCTATTTCAACTATCTACCTAAAAAAGATCAATTCCTTTGTAAGAGTATCAACATGCAATACCGTAGATAGTCCTATTGCTTTGTGGTTTTCATCGAGCATAACATTTAGTAGTTGTTGTATCTCATGCTCTTCGTTCTCTCGTATTTCCACAAAGCATTTTTGCTAGGTTGCTTGAACATTCTAAAATATTGCTCTCTACCTGAAATGTGCATACTACAGCTAGTATCAATATGACGCACGACATCATGTGCTTGAACGTAATTATTAATCTTCATATATAAAGAATAATTATTTTAGTTATTGATTGAGGCATACTTACCTTGCACTTTGTATTTGTTCCCACATTACGTTTGCCAAAAAACTTTGGAAAAGTTTACTTGATTCCCAAAATTGCAGTATCCATTCGAAGTGGATTAGCCTCTACCTCCATACCTTACTCCTCTACCTATGCCTCTATGTAAATCTGATGGGGTGTCTCAAGTTTTTTTTTTGTTTTTTTATCCTTTGATATGGTCTCAGTATTTCAAAAGTGTTGTGGCCTTTTTCACTAACTTAGTCATCGACTACCATATGAGTTTCATATTCTTCTTCTTAGGTAAGATCGATGGGATATTGATAATTTCTTATCCCTTACGAATGTGTGGGAGTGAGCGTGGAATTTTTAAGAATGGCATGTGTAGAAAGCCTAGCCTTTAATTCGGTAATTTGGCCATGTAGATGTTCAACCTCTTCCATGGCCTCTATGGATACAACAAGCCTGATGTTAAGTTGTTCTTCTTCTATCATGCTTTGCTCTATCACTTGTGTACTCTTTAGTGTCTCATAATCTAAATTCAGATTTTCATAAGCTTCTAGTAGTGTGGCATAGTCCTCTCACATGAACTTGATGGCTTCTTAAGAAACTCCATGGAACCTATTTGCACTAACGGTTACACTAAGTGTGTCCTTTATAGATTAGAAATTATCTTTATCTTGATCTAGGAGATGTTGATTTTCTTCCGAGGTGGCTACTAGGTGGCATCATAATAGAGCCTCATTGCACATAAGTTTGGCATTGCACTCCATTTGGGCTCAAAGGATCTATTCCATTTCAGTGAATGCTTGCTTGTTTTGGTTCTCAAGTTGAACCTGTAATGTATTATGTCTCTTTGAATCCGGCATACATTGCATTCAAGGAGGCATTATTGATGGTCAAAGAGTTTAATTGGCAATGAAAATTTAAGGTGTCCTCCTGTAGGTGAGCAAGTCATTCACCAGATTGTGACAAATTCTTTGAAAAGTTAGTACATGCATGTAAACATTTGTTGTAGAGCATGGTTGGTAATTGATGAAGAATAAATTGGATTTTATCATTGTTGCTTGAGGATCTAAATTTAATGGAGATGGTATGGGAAGAATGGATGCTAATATGTATGCACTTGTAAGTGATTGTGACATTTGTGGAGGGGGGTTGGGATTTGTGTGTGGAGTGTTGACTATGGTATGGCTAGTGATGAAATGTCCATGGCATTGACGTGGCTATGTTTGTTGTGTCAATTGTGAAAATGTGTACTGCGGGTGTGGAGTGTGATGGTGTACTTTTGAAAGTAGACAAAATTGATGCTAAAACTAGAACTAGTTGGGTAACATGTGGTCTCAAAAAAGTGCCTACTAGGACGAGATATGAAAAGGTGTTCTCCTTTGATAGAGTACTTCTAGATGGTTTAGTTATTGAACAAACAATTGGATGGAACTATAGAGGGAAAAAGTGATGGAATGAGGTTGGAATGGAGGCAAAAGTGCATTGACGAGGTGGTGGGAATGGTGAAATCCTCAGTGAAATGGTAAGTGGTAGTGAAAACATGCATAGAAAAAGCTTTGGTTGGTGAGGAAGTGACAAGCAAGTGCTCATGTGTCAATGGTAGATGAAAGGAAGGCAAGGTTTATGGCGGGTCTCACAAATGGATTAGAATTCTTGAGATAATTGAGTCAAGTTTATGATAGGTGGGATGGATTGTTCGATTATAAAGAAACGTCGATGGGCTAGATTGGAAGTGGTGAGTTGCCTCTCAAGTTTGAACAATAGGATAAACACACTAGAACAAGGACTTCGATGAGATAAAATGCATAGGTTGAAGACATAGTTCATGAGGATCAAACCTTTGGGACGGTGGATTTGAAAGATTGTTTAATCCTTCGAGAACATTGACACCCTTTTTCAGTATGTTGATTTTTTAGGTGAAGGAGGCATTAAAGCTAGTGTTTTCCACCTCCTATTCTAATGGATCCTGTGTTTGCTTTTAAATGAGTCCCTCATCATTGGGAACTACTTGAGTGGTATCATATAGGTGTTTTAGGGTGGCTATGTAGGTAGCTTGATCTTGAGCATAGTCATCTGTAGTGTTTCTTTTGTCTTCGCGCTGTCGGAAAGATTTCAAACTTTCCGTTGATGACCAGAGAAAATAAAAAATGCTTATTGGTTAATTCTAATTTCTCATTATAACTATGTTTTTTTCTTGGAACTAATCTTTTGTAAAGTATTTGCAGGATCAAATGGATGAAGAAAACAAAAGTTCATACTATGGTTTACCCTAAACTGCTTAAATAATGTGTGTTGAGGCCATAGAAGTATTGAATCATGGGTTTAAAACCCTAGGTTTATATTTAATCTTGTGCATTTAAGTTACTTAATTCCTGGTTAATGTTAGGGTTTAACTAGGGTTTCAATTAATTTCCAAAGGGTTTCAATGGGATTCTGATGGGTTTTTAGTAAGTTTTCTAGGGTTTTAGTATGTCTCAAGGGCTAGAATAGTTGTTATTCAAATACATTAATATATAAATTACATATTTATGTATTAGAAATTAAACTATGCTATTAATAATTACTTTAATCATAGTAACTATGAATACTAAGGTTCTAAGCTTAATTTAATGGATTTATTTAATTGAGAAATTTAGGGTAAATAGAATTAAAATGATTAATTAAAAGGATAAATATCTAGTGGTCTATGTGGATGCTAGAAAAAGAATGGTATGTGAGTAATGTGGAATTAAAGTGAATTAAGGAGTGGTCTGAAAGGATGATGCATTTAAAGTGATTAAAGTTGGTTGACAAAAAGGAATGGAGAGAATTAGTGTAGATGAAAAGAGAGGTGAAAGTAAGTTGTGTGAATAAAGCTAATTTAAAGTGTGGTGAATGTTAATGGGAAAAAATGTGGATGAGAAATAAAGTGGAAATCAAAAGAGTGGTAAAACTCATGACTTCTCTGTATATAAATATGTGTGTTTAGCTCTGTTCTCTCCTAATGTTTTCTTGCAGTGTCGAGAAGCATTGAAGATTAATGAGCAATTGAAGAGCAAATGAAGTGCAGTGAACCTAATGTTTTTCTTGCAGTGTGGAGAAGCATTGAAGATTAATGAGCAATTGAAGAGCAAATGAAGTGCAGTGAACCTAATTTTTTTTTTCAAAAACATTGATGAGTTCAAGCTAATGACGTAAAGTGACGAGAAGCAGCAAGATTGAAGATTCATTTAAATCTTATTTTCCAATTAAAACCATTGCGAAGTGTCAAGGAGTGCTGACAAAGAAACAAGCATACAAGATTTCACGATTTCAAACTTACTAAGTTGTATAGGATTAGAAGATTATAGTAGCACTGAATATATGCCTTTGTATAGACTGAAATAGTTTGAGATTGACATTCTTCATATTGTTTTTCTGCAACTTTATTGAGATCTTAATTTTTCATTCGTATGTCGAAAAGAATAGGAGCTACCAGTAGTTCTAAAAATGATTCTGATATTAAGCACAAATTAGATCACTTAATTATAGGAACATTGCTACCATCTCCAATTGAGAATTCATATAATAACGAAATTATAGAACTTGAAATTATTAAAGATAAAATAGTTAATGAGTCTTTACGCACGTTAGAATACGATCGTCTTGTTTCTCGACTGTTACCCTTATTTACTATAGCTTTGCCAGAACCGGAGGATAACGAAGACTTCTTCCCACCTAAATTAGTTCGAAAACCGAGCTCAGATCAAATTGAAACTGAAGAAAATGACATGATTAAAGATCAAATTACCGGTGAGAACTTAGTTTCACCCTATCAAATAGAAGCTATAGAAAGATACAGGGCTGGCCGTCCTTACGGTCCATAGCTATTTAAACTATTTAAAGACCCTAGTTTCAATCATAGAAATAGGTAATTTAAATTGTTTTGTCATTAGAACCCTTATTTTCATAAGCCTGAGTCCGCTATAGACACCCTGCGTGTGCCGAGGGATTTAGTGGTTGACTGATCCACCAGCCTTATGTCTGCAACTTCCCGACGATTTGGTGAACCCGACGTGAAGGAGCGGCATAGCAGCTCAGGGAAATCTGATATTTGTGACATAGTTTTGAGTGGTCAAGAGATAGAGCTTTCATCATGGACCCTTACCTAATAGAAAAAAGAGTATGGAAATTGATTGATGACCTCAAAATAGAGAAGAAAGAGTTTGGTGGTAAAGATGTTACTAGGTATATCAAGGAGTATGAACATTTAGCTTATCAATATGGCATACCTAGGGATAGTTGGGTTTCCACCTTTAGGCGTATATCAAATGGAGATACCCGAGATAGAATAAGCCTTAGGTTGGGCTCGTCCACTATACCTTGGGATATTTTTAAGACCCAATTGCGACAAGAATTTTGTTTCGAGGATTCAACAAAAAGAAATCATGAAACGTTTCAAGCTTGGGTAAATACATCTAAACCAAAAGAGAACTTAATTGAGGGTTTTCAAGAGTTTGAAGAACAATTTAGCGACTTACCTGAGCAAGAACAAGTTTATCTTGAGCCTTATAAAGTTATAGATTTTTTAACTCTCCTTGATTACTCAATTCGAAAAGACCTAGAGCCTCTTTTAGAAGAACACAATACCTCAAATGGCCTGACCAATGATTGGACATATGTGCAAAAGCAAGTTCATCGACTTGCTCTTAGATATGAACGCCAAAACCTCAAATATTTTCCTCTTTCTAAAAGCAACGATTTAGATTGTACTTATCAAAAGATAAATGAAGAAAACAAATTTGAAATTACAAACAATGAATTAGATGATGCTACACCAATGATGAATGATGAAAACCAAATTACAATTTCAGAACACAAAACATTAAACAAACATGAGTGTGAATATGAGAAACCTTTGTTTGATTCTTCTAAAAGTCTTCCCAAATTATTCATTGAAGAAGTGAGTGATGTAAGTGGTAAAGAAATCCCACTCATCACAATAGCTTCTCCTAAAATTATTACTCACATTGATTCTCCCTATAAGGAAGAACAATATGAGAAAATTATAAACAATGATATTTATACATTTGAAAAATATGAATTGAAGGGTTTCAATGAACACTTGTTTTGTATTAATGATGTTCATATTGATTTCTCTAATCAAATTTTTGAGTGGTTTGATACAGGTCAAGCAAGAATGGAGGATTTAATATTTCAGTGGAATATCAAGAAAGCTACAAAGTTTGATTTAATATTGCTTTGGGTTTTACAGATGGACTATCATCTTGGATTGCTACCTTTTGTATAAGTTTGCTAATAATTATGTTTCTCACAAGATTTTTGAGTTGAGTTATTTTTCAGGATTGATGAACTAAGATTTTCTTCAAAAATAGACTATGAGAGATTGAAGATAGTACATGCAATTTAAAATTTAAGCAATCAAAGCAATATTTGGATGAAAGGCAATGCTAAAGATGGAATCAATATAGATCAAGTGAAAAAGTTCTAAATCGGATTTATGTTTTAATTTATTATGAAAGTTCATGCATTATCAAAATTAGAACTGTACATTCTTCAGCTAGGTTAAGAAACTTCTTAAAATTATGAAAAGTAGAATTTACACTAAAATAGGGATGTGCTTGAAGAGAAGATAGGGATTAGAGACCTATGGCTGTCATATGAATAGTTGAAGGAACCCTTAACTTGCAACTCCTAGTAGAAGTAGACTTGTTTTATATAGGTAAGCTTCCTTTAATCTGACCCATTTAGCTAAAGAGATCATAGTTCCTGCTTTAGCTTACCTCTAGATCCTTTGCTCTGATTAGGGGTTAAGCCTTTCCCCTTCATCAAAAAAGTTGCGAAGAAAAATTGCAAGCAGTACATTAATGGTTGCTGCATATGAAAAGAGGAAAAATGACAAAAAGAAAAATTATGATGAAAAATGAGATAAAAGAAAAATCAAATAAATCAGTTGTGGTCTCAAAATCACTTCTGATTTGAAAAGCAGGCTATATAAGGCGGATGTATGCTAGAGGGGAGTTAGTTTTTTGTATCTTAATGGCAAGTGGCTAGGAGATGAGGATAGAAGGCCTATATAACATATGCTTTACTTATGAACAGAGTTAATAGAAGAGTTAGTACGAACACTATTTGAATGACTTCTATAATTTCTTTCTAAAACCTATTTCCAATTCATGCATTGAACGAAAAGGTTTAAATTCAAGTTTACATAATTTTATAAGTTTTCTTTGCTATTTGAAGATGTACTAATGATAGAAGCATTTTTATATACAGATAATTTTAATTTGAGTCATGAATAAGTTTCAAAAGAATTTGATATTGCTTTCTATGATCTGCAGGTTGGCCCATCGAGGACGATGTGCAGGTTTGGCCGGGGCGAATGTCGGAAAGATTTCAACCTTTCCGTTGATGACCAGAGAAAATAAAAAATGCTTATTGGTTAATTCTAATTTCTCATTATTACTATGTTTTTTTCTAGGAACTAATCTTTTGTAAAGTATTTGCAGGATCAAATGGATGAAGAAAACAAAAGTTCATACTATGGTTTACCCTAAACTGCTTAAATAATGTGTGTTGAGGCCATAGAAGTATTGAATCATGGGTTTAAAACCCTAGGTTTATATTTAATCTTGTGCATTTAAGTTACTTAACTCCTGGTTAATGTTAGGGTTTAACTAGGGTTTCAATTAATTTCCAAAGGGTTTCAATGGGATTCTGATGGGTTTTTAGTAAGTTTTCTAGGGTTTTAGTATGTCTCAAGGGCTAGAATAGTTGTTATTCAAATACATTAATATATAAATTACATATTTATGTATTAGAAATTAAACTATGCTATTAATAATTACTTTAATCATATGTGTGCATTTAAATACTAAGGTTCTAAGCTTAATTTAATGGATTTATTTAATTGAGAAATTTAGGGTAAATAGAATTAAAATGATTAATTAAAAGGATAAATATCTAGTGGTCTATGTGGATGCTAGAAAAAAGAATGGTATGTGAGTAATGTGGAATTAAAGTGAATTAAGGAGTGGTCTGAAAGGATGATGCATTTAAAGTGATTAAAGTTGGTTGACAAAAAGGAATGGAGAGAACTAGTGTAGATGAAAAGAGAGGTGAAAGTAAGTTGTGTGAATAAAGCTAATTTAAAGTGTGGTGAATGTTAATGGGAAAAAATGTGGATGAGAAATAAAGTGGAAATCAAAAGAGTGGTAAAACTCATGACTTCTCTGTATATAAATATGTGTGTTTAGCTCTGTTCTCTCCTAATGTTTTCTTGCAGTGTCGAGAAGCATTGAAGATTAATGAGCAATTGAAGAGCAAATGAAGTGCAGTGAACCTAATGTTTTTCTTGCAGTGTCGAGAAGCATTGAAGATTAATGAGCAATTGAAGAGCAAATAAAGTGCAGTGAACCTAATGTTTTTTTTTCAGAAACATTGATGAGTTAAAGCTAATGAAGTAAAGTGACGAGAAGCAGCAAGATTGAAGATTCATTTAAATCTTATTTTCCAATTAAAACCATTGCGAAGTGTCAAGGAGTGCTGATAAAGAAACAAGCATACAAGATTTCGCGATTTCAAACTTACTAAGTTGTATAGGATTAGAAGATTATAGTAGCACTGAATATATGCCTTTGTATAGACTGAAATAGTTTGAGATTGACATTCTTCATATTGTTTTTCTGCAACTTTATTGAGATATTAATTTTTCATTCGTATGTCGAAAAGAATAGGAACTACCAGTAGGTCTAAAAATGATTCTGATATTAAGCACAAATTAGATCACTTAATTATAGGAACATTGCTACCATCTCCAATTGAGAATTCATATAATAACGAAATTATAGAACCTGAAATTATTAAAGATAAAATAGTTAATGAGTCTTTACGCACGTTAGAATACGATCGTCTTGTTTCTCGACTGTTACCGTTATTTACTATAGTTTTGCCAGAACCGGAGGATAACGAAGACTTCTTCCCACCTAAATTAGTTCGAACACCGAGCTCAGATCAAATTGAAACTGAAGAAAATGACATGATTAAAGATCAAATTACTGGTGAGAACTTAGTTTCACCTTATCAAATAGAAGCTATAGAAAGATACAGGGCTGGCCGTCCTTACGGTCCATAGCTATTTAAACTATTTAAAGACCTTAGTTTCAGTCATAGAAATAGGTAATTTAAATTGTTTTGTCATTAGAACCCTTATTTTCATAAGCATGAGTCCGCTACAGACACCCTGCGTGTGCCGAGGGATTTAGTGGCTGACTGATCCACCAGCCTTATGTCCGCAACTTCCCGACGACTGCGCTCTCCTCTTGATAGGAATGTCATAGGCTAGGCCCATATATACAATCCTAGTAATGGCATAATAGCTGTTAAACACTTTTTTTCCTTACGCATATGTGTTTAACTACATATAATTGATGATAATCCAATGGGCTAAGTCAATGCACGTAGATATATGTTGGGCCTAGTACAAGCTGAAACAAATCTTCTTGTCTAATTATGTAAATATATTGTTTCATGGGAATGCAAAGTGTTGAACACACATGCACAATACCATAGAGAAATCCAAAGGGATTGCAAACATCTGCAATAGCTTGACTATATCACTTTTCTTCATAGGTTGTGGTAGTAGGTTTTCCTTATTTGATGGGATGTGTGTACCAAACATCTTCAAGGTTTCTCTAACCAGCTTGCATTTCAACTTCAAATTCTTTAAAAAATGATTAAGTAATGATGAGAGTAGCACAAAGTTAGCCTTCGTCTCATGAGCATAATGGATAAACATTAATTTCTTTGCATTAGGTTGTAGCTCTCCTCTTAAGTCAATTGGTGTGTTCATATAGCACACACGAAAAAATATTTTAAAGTAAAATAAATGTTTTCTTTTACTTATCTAATCTTCATAAAGTGAGCGTTTGTGTATTTTGGAGGTCTAGGCTCTATTCATCAAGTAAAAAGTTATTTTAGCTTCATCAGAGCACTAGAATTTTGGTGCATCCATCATTTACCTTGCTACCTTCTGATGTATCTATTATTGCCTCCAAATCAACACCATGTTGTTGCTTAAAACCCTTTGTAACAAGTCGTGCTTGATATTTTGAAGAAGCACTATCTGATGTGAATTTCATCTTATATACCCATTTACATGGTAAAGCTTTCCTACCCTTTGGAAAAGGTACTAAGTCCCAAGTACCATTCTTGTGAATAAAATCCAACTCACTCTTCATGGCCTGCTCCCACTTGACATGATCCTCTATCTGCATAGCCTCTTTGTAGCAAGAAGGCTCACCGGCATCTGCTAGCATAACAAAATCTAAACCTAAAACATATCTATCACGTGGATGTGAGACACGTGCAAAATGTCTCAATGGTTGCTAAACAGGAACATGTGCAGACTAATCTTGAACATCCCTATGTGCAACATTTTTATGCATGCTAACCGGAGGACTAGTATCCTGAAACACTACTCTTCTCACTTCAACCTCCTTAATGGGCTATTTATGCATCTTAGACTCATTAAAAATGACCTCACTACATATGATCACTGACCGTGTTTCAGGATCCCATAAGCGATATCCAAATTGTCCCTCTCGATCATATCCAAGAAAAATGCATTCTTTGACTTATGGTCCAACTTTTGTCTAAGATTATTGGGTATATGAACATAAGCTTCACACCCAAAAACTCAAAGATGATCATAATATGGTGGTTTCCCTGTCCATAACTCTTGTGCCACTTTCAGACCTTTGGCAGTACTAGGTGAAAGGTTAATCACATGAACTGTAGTCAATACTCCTTCTGCCCAAAAACCTTGTGAGAGGTTTGCATGATGCAACATAGAGACTACTCTATCTTGAATAGTTCTATTCATCCTCTTAGCTACACCATTCTCTACTGGGGTATAAGGAGCTGTAAACTCTCTATGAATCCCTCTAGACTGATAGAAAAGGCTGAATTCATGTGAGGTATACTCACCCCCATTATCTGAACATAAAGCCTTAAGCTTACTTCTTTTTTCAGTCTCAACTGAAGCAAGCCATTTTCTCAAAGTAGGGAATACATCATCCTTTGATTTGATAGGATATACCCAGACTTTTCTAGTAGCATCATCTATGAAAGTGACAAAGTAAAGAGAACCACCTAAGGATCTAGTGGGCATAGGACCACACACATCTGTATGAACGAGATCTAAAGACTGAATTGAAGAGTCAATGTGCATTCTATGCACGTTTCTGGTTTGCTTTCCATATGGACAATGCTCACAAAATGAAGAAGCAGAGAAAGATAACATAAGTAAGTAGCAAAACGAGAAAGATTTTCCATTCCACTATGAGGTATATGGCCCAAACGATCATGCCAAATACAAGCCATAGGCTATTCAGTAACAACTAACAAGTGTTCTTTCTATGATACAAATAAAGGATAAAGTGAGCCAACTTTGCTTCCTTTTGCAATAACCATATTGCCCTTTGATATACGAAAGGACTGAGCATAGAAGACCACCTTGTAACCAAGGTCATCAAGTTGACCAACTGACATCAAACTACGTGATAACTGAGGTACATGATGTACATTATGCATAGTAAATTTTGAACCATCAATGAACTGCACGATCACATCTCCAATCCTCACAACATCACACTAGTACGAGTCACCAAGTTTCACGGTACCAAGAGACTTTGCTATATAACTAGAGAACCATTCTCTATGTGGTGTCACATGGAAAGAACCACCAGAACCTAGTGCCAGGTGTGGGAAAGAGAATCAGCCATAAGTGCCTCAGATGGCACAGTAATATCAAGTGTCAACACATTAGCATCATCAGAAATAGCATTAATTTCTTCAATCTTCACAGTCAAAGTAGATGGTGCAAGTAATTGATTAACATGCACATCAACATGTCCTTTACCTTTAGCATTCTTGAATGCATAACAGTCTTTCTTCATGTGTCCTTTCTTATGACAAGAATGGCATTCGATATCCCTCTTCCTTGACTTACTTCTACTCTTATTCGGTTGACCATTCTTTTCCTTGTTCTTGCTCCTGCCACGTTGCTGATTCTTTCCTTGGTAAGAATCACGAACATTATATGCATCTCCGCTTTGAGTGCCAACCATAGATTTTCTACGAATCTCCTCACTCAAGAGTGCTCCACATATGTCATCATAGACGAGTTTACCACCAAGTGCACTGTTGCTAATAGTTGTGCAAAACGTATCCCATGATGATGGAAGGGTGCATAAAAGCAATAAAGCTTTCATTTCATTATCCATATCCATTTTCTTAAGAGGAATGATCCTATCAATGATGGTAATAAGTCTTCTAACCAAAGTCGATGAAAATATTTTGTAAGTAGAAGTCAAACAAGAGAAAGATATGCACTTATTAAGGTCATCCTTGGGCCCTTTTTGTGCACAAGTTTGATAACATGAGTGTTGATAAAGATAGAAAGAGTTCCTCTTGTATGAAAATCCTGCCAACTCAAGAGAATAAAAGGAATCAAGAAATCTTTTGACACCAAGAAATCTTTTGACACCAAGAAGCATTCATGAGGTATCCCATCGTAAAAAAGAGACTTACAAGGCTTCAAACTATAATTTGTTTCTCTAATCTCATGGGTATATAGGCTAGTCCAAAATACCTTCGAGATCTTGAGGAATAGGTTTCTTCCATTTAAGGGCAATGAGAGCTCTCGCTCTTTGGGAGTTCTCCCCCTAGTTGGGAGTCTTAGAGAAAACATTTAAAAAAACACTAAAAACCCCTACAAGTTGTTGGTGTAATTAAGCCCAAACCTACATACTTGATGAATACACATAAGCTTGCTGTATTAGCATATCACTTGAGATGCTTCATATATACAACCTCTTATAACTTTGAGTCTAATTACTCATTGTAAAAGTAATGTAGACACACGAGGAGTTAGGAAGCTTGGAATCTCATATCATTTGGTAGTTAACTTCAAGAGAGAATCAATCCTATACTTTAGGATTACTTTTAGGTGAGGACTTGAATTTGAATTCAAATGCTTGACTCCAACACCAAGCTATAAAAGCTAAGAAGAAAATCCCGCGTGTATCTCGAGGTTGTGAGATCATTTCCATGTACCTTCATTGAGAAAAGGAGCTTACCTCACAGCTTTCTCATCCTACACTCATTGACCAATGCCTTATTCCAAGTGACTTTGTAATTTTACATGATTTATTTAATACATGTTCATTACTTCCTATTCTTATATCTCTATCACACTATATCAAAACAATGACTTTGACTGAACCGATTCTCACTATGTAGTGCATTCTTTTGCATGATTCAAAGCATGACATCTTCAGCATACTATCTATGTTGATCCTACAAAGTCTCACTAAATTTGATTCACTCGATCCTTAGATATCATTAGATTAATGATCACTGGTTTGTGACTATCTAGGTCCATAAAAGTCAGGGGTGTTGCCGAACTTGCTAAACATAAGTCTCTACATATACTTTATCATTTTAGGTATTCTACGCATGAATGGTAGGTTGTTAAGCTAATTGAAGTTCGCTAAAAGAAATTTCACCTATTATACATAGATAATTGAGTAAAACACTGAGCACGTGTCTCAACCAAAATAGCAAGTTTTGTGCATATGATTCCACTGAGCACTCGTCTCAACCAAAATAGCGAGTTTTGTGCATTGAATCATATGCCTACCTATCTGTTTTCATCCTATAGTTAGTGCATCATCTTCCAAGCACCATATGTGATCATTTATGCTTATTAGCTAGCTAAGGAGGTCCAAAACACTCTCCAACCATCACTTATAGGACGTGTGAAGTAGGATTTAGCTACACCAATTCATCTCTTGTGATTATCCACCATCTCCTCCAATAATGGTATCAGAACAAGCACAATCAAGATAGGAGATGGTTTTCCATCCTTCATTGATAAATTGGATAGGAAAAGCTACTAAGCATGGTCCCTAAGGATGCAAGCATACCTACAAGGGAGAAGCTTATATGGATACATCTCAGGAGACGAAGACATGCCAATCTTCAAGAGCAAGAATCAACCAACAAGGGAAGAGCAAGAGAAGCTAACCACATGGTGTGCAAAGGATGCTCTTGCAAGGTCATATCTATTAAACTCAATCTCTGATTTCTTGTTACCTCATGTTAGAAACTGTAGAACCTCCTAAGAGACTTGGGAAGTGCTTTCATCATACTTTTCCTCCAACACAAGAGCTAGGAAGAATCAGTTGTGGATGGAATTCACAGCTCTCAAGAAGCAATCAAGGCAATGAGTGGCTGACTATGTAACCAAAATGAAAGACGTTGCAGACCAAATTTCAAGCATTGGAGAAGAGATAGAAAAGAGCACATAGTGAGGCAGATCATCAATGGTATTAAAGGTGATGAAAAGTGGGATTCCTTCACCACTGCAATGGATCTCTACATGGATATGCAAATACCTGATCTCAACACCTTGATGGGACAAATATTCACCCATGAAGCAAAGCTCAATAGAAATGCTTAAAACTCAAGAGGTAACCAATCTTCTGCCCTTTATACACATAAGAATAAAGCTAAGAATAAAGGTAAAAGTAAGAAAAAATATGAAGAGGCTAGTACCTCTCAAGCCAATTATGTAGGAAGAGGAAGGGGTGTTAGAGGTAGGGGCAAAGGAGATAAGTAAGGTAAGGGGAGACGCTACAATAGTTCACCATGCAACATATGTGATCTCAATAACCACACTACTAAAGAATGCTACAAAAATATAAGGAACCAAAGGGGAAGAGGCTTCCATAGAGGAAGCTATGGACAAACAAGAGGCAGGTACAACAATAGTGGAGGCAACTACAACCACAACTTCAATCAAAGGTACAACAACAATAATTATCAAGGAGGCTTTAGAGGAAGAAGGGACTACTACACTAAAGATCAAGAGGATTCTTTGCTCATTATGAACATGACATCCAAGCAAGGTGAAGATGATGAGCATCTCTTTTACATTGACTCAGGTTGTTCAAATCATGTGGCAGGGAATGTAGCACTCTTATCTGATCTTGAAGAACCAAAGGGAAAGCATGAGGTACAAACAAGTGATGACACCAAGCATTCAATCAAGCAAATTGGAAATGTTAAGACATCAGATGGTAGTATGAACCTTTTGAGAAAAGTTCTATATGTGCCTACCATAACCAAAAATTTAATTAGTGTTTGGGCAGATTGTAGAGAAAGGTCTATAGGCCAGGTTCACCAAGCATGGAGCATATGTGGAAGACCCTCAACAAGGATTCAAAAGGATAGCCAAAGGTGATAATTCTGGTAGATTATTGACTTTTGAAATTAAAGACACAAGGAATATAGCACTATTCAGTTATAGAGACCGAACCCTATCTGAGTTGGAAATATGGCACAAGCGGCTAGGACACATAGGAGAAAGAACTCTGAAGCCAATTTGCAGGGATCAAAGTGTGCTTGGGATTCCTAATGTGACCAAGCAGCATATGATTTACAAATGCGGAGCTTGCCAACTTGGCAAAGCTCATAGGCAACCATTCAAAAAGAAAGGATACATCCATGAAGATTATAAGCCTCTCGGCATCAATATGTTGGAATACAATGTCATATAGGACATTGTCCATGGTCAAATTGGTCCATATAACTCACTGTATACAGCATTAGTAGCACTTAAGTATAGCCTTCCTACAACCAAAAGGCATTGGTAGCGTGGTTTAAACAGCCACCTCCCAAGGTGCCCGCGAGGGTTCGATCCCTGAATCCAGCAGTGGCATAGTAAGCAAGATTGTGAATATTTAAAACAAATCTTTTGCTTTATTAAAAGACCAATTCAGCGATGAACTTTTCATAGATTACGCGATCACGGAGCATTTCCGATCGTAGCTTTTTATTCAATAAGTGCTTTTGATGTGGTTTTGAAGGGTTCACAAATACTATATAAGAAGATCCTCATCCTCATTGTAATCATCCTTCACCTAGTTTTCAACACAAGCCTTGAGCTTGGACCTCAATAGAGGTGGTGTTTCTTCTAGCACATGGGGCAGCCATGGAGCTACATTGAAGCATGTTGAGGAGCAGCTATAGAGTTCTTCTTGGAGTTCTTCTTGGAGAAGATGAAGAGTGTGCTCACACTCTTGCTCATGGAGAGGAGGTTATCTCTTGTTCATGGAAAGGAGACTTGGTCATTAGCAGCTTGATGGTGAGGATCGGCCATCTACATGGTGTATTTGAAGTTTGTCTTCTACATGAAGATTGAGGTACCTAAGTACCCGTTTGGCTGCAACAAGATGAGGTACTCTTGGTGCTTGCAAAAATTGAGATAACACTCCAAAGATATTGGATGGTGTTTAACATAAGATTTACATCTTATGTTAAGTATTCAGGTACATATTCTCTTAATGCACACATGTACTACTTGGAGTTTATGGAGGCAGTAGCATCCATATTAGAAGGAGTCCTACTCGGCATAGGTACAAGAGAATCAGTATGTATATGCTTTATGCATACTTGGATGAGGTGTTTGAGAAGGTGTGTTCACATGAGTTTGAGGATTTCCAGTAGCAAACTTGTTAGCATTCTCTGCTACTTTTTAAGTATGTGATCTTTTCACACATGTATCTAACTTAGGGTCTTCCATAGCCTTAGGTTAGATGAGGGTTTGTTGATTATCAGTTTCACACTGATCCTTCCTCCTTTGGTCACTCATATTCACTCTTCTATAACCTATTAGGTCACACATCTCATGTATATTCAGATTTCTTCCCATACATCTGAATATGTTTGTTACATTTGTACATTCACTCATTCATCTATTTCTCATCACATAGAGTGGTTGAGAGTTTTGCTCCCACATTGTACATTGAACATTGGTATATATGATACTATAAGTAAGCGATGGCTTACGTAACATCTTACACATGTCCTCTATTCTTTCTCTATATTTATCTCATCATTTCTATGATTAAGTTGTGGTATGTTCATGTTTTGTTAATATTGAAGATTGCTAGATTCTGTGTTGTTTATGCTGGACCTATGGAACCATGGACTTGTGATATGAGCTATGGGCCTACCTCATTTCCAACATTTGGTATCAGGGCTCTAAGGTTTTGGTTTCAAAACTTTAGATCTTTGGCATCAATGCATTCAGAGTCATTCATATTCCCAGGTTTTCCAGAATTCCAGATTTACAACATATGATTTAAGGGCATCTTCTAACATTTGACATACACACTTAATCTAGATGAGTAAGGATTTGAGAATTAGACAATTCAGTTACATGTGTATTCATCAGTGTGGAGTATGAAGTTGATTATCTGTTAGCAGCCGAATATTTTTGGAAGAGTATGCAAATACTTTACAAAATTATTGTTTGAAGACCAAGACTTGATGAAGAGAAGACTACTTCAAATTCAAGGAAGAACAATGGTTTAGAGAAGATGAAGGAATCAAATCAACATCAAATCACAGATATCAGTTTCTACTATCATATTATCATTTGCAGATCATATCTTAGAAGAGCAGTTATGAAGAGATTTGAAGGTTTCAAGGAGGGCTTTTATATGCTTTCAACATTTTAAAGTTAAAGGCTACATCAAAACAGGTATCTAGAGGTTTTTTTTCTAGAGATTTTTGAAAGATCTCTTTCATGGTAGGAAGGCTCATCTAAGGAGACAAATTTGGAGATGGGATGCATTTTTCTGCCAATTTTCTATTGTAAATTGGTTGGATATCGAGTTATAGAATGTAATCTAGGTATCTAGAGAGGTAGCTCTAGAAAGGAAATTCATCATTCAGACAAAAGATTCGTGATTTAGTTGTTTTAGACGTTTGAAGCAGAATTTTGATTCAGAGATATGAGGAGATGATAAAACATGATTCTATGTTCACTTCCATTTGTATACCATGTTTGTTTTGTCTCTTACTCTTAGCATTCGAGGAAGAGAAAAGTTCATTTGAAGAGGTCAAGAGTGTTTGCTACTTCAAGATGAAGAGAACAAAAGGTATGGAAGAGAAGTTTGAAGATGTTGACATCATCAGGTGGAAGAAAAATGTAGAAGAAGAAAGTCCATCATTTCTAGAAGAAAAGTAAGACTTCCTTTTCCCCTCATATTTTCCATATACTTTTCCTATTTTATCCTCTACATCCAAAGACAAGTCTACGAGTACATCTTGTGTAAAGAAGAGATAGTTTCTTGTTTTGCATTACACTTGGTCGTGATTTAGTAGATTTGACAAAGAATTACATTGAAAGAAACAAAAAGTAGGAGATATATGTTTTGACTCATATGTATATGAGTTATGTTTTAGTTGAAGCTTTTAAGCAGGCAGCTTATATGTTCCCTCAAAGAATTCTTGGAGTATCAATATAGAGCTACTTGGTATATGACAAGTTGCAGAGAAGTATATTTCTTCTTTATCTAACTCTTAAGGTAAAAGAGTTTTGTAGCAGATGTTGAAGACTTAGGTTGAGGTTCTATGTTTGGAAAAGGTTACCTCATATTTAGTATTTTAAAAAAACTTCAGAAAATTCAGATTGTTGATGTACTAGTCAATGGAGAATCTACTTTCTATGATTGTCTAGATTTTTGGATACATGTTTGTATTCAAAAAGGTGTTCCATCAGACCCTATCACTTGATTGAGAAGTGGAGTTAGCCAAAAGAAAGTCAAGCAGGTACTTCACATTCCACCCGGGTAGAATATGAAAAGATGAAGTATCAACTTGCAGCTTTTGGAGTTCTCAAGGTGAGAAGTTTTGCCCACTTATGTTTCAAGTAGGAATTGCAAATTCTTGGAAGGATTTGTTTGAAGAAAAGTTTTACAACTTTTTGAGAAGCATGGACACTTGGAGACATTTAGGTAACAAATCAAACATTTAGTCATGAAGGTTTGATGAGAGCAGATTCTACACAGGAGAGATCATTGATTTTGGATGATCTTGTATGATCTAGTATGATCTTGAATGATCATGAAAGATCTTGAGTATTTATGAGTCAGGTATTTATCCTTTGTTTTGTGAGGTTCTTAGCATTGGAACAAGTAAGTCAAAGATTCAAGTTCTATCAAGTTTGTGTTGCAGAGAGATAGAAGAAGATACTTGCTATCTTACAGAAGGTTATGAATCCTATAAAGCTTTCAGCAAGGTTTTGTTATGTTAGGATCAGCTAACCTTATTCTAGATTTTGGGAAGTTGAGGAAGTAATAGTGGAAGCTATTGGTAACTACGCAGTGCTAATAAAAAGGGTTCAGGGATTTTGTTTCAGATACAGGTATTGATCACTGAAGATCAGATTTATTGAAAGAAGGAAGATGTTCCACATTTCATAAAGTCTGATATACTTTGAAGAATTATGGATACTAGTGGTAAGTCATCCAGGGGGGTGATGAAACATGAAGACTTATTTTTTAGCCATATGTGAAAGAATACAAAGTCATACCTACAAGTATTCCTATTTCAGGTATTCCTATATTTCCTTTGTTAGGTTCTCTTTATGTTCCAACTTTGAAAGAAGAAGGAAGAAGAAGAATGTCTAGAGAAAGTTCCTGTTAGGATGTTCCTATTCAGGGGAAGGTTCCAGAGTTCTATTGAAGAGAAGCTTGATATTTTAGAAAGGTATGTTTTAGAAGTGCGCACATATATGTTTATACCAGGTTCTGAAGAAAAGAGGTATGAAGGATTTAAAGGATGAAGACATGATGACATCATAGATTTTTTTGATGAGACTCACATTTTAGTTGATTTCAATTGATTTCAGTTGAGTTGAGTGGATTTGACTTGAGTACAGTCAAAGATGAACCAGCAGTGTTCATAATACACTAAGTTGTGAGTTGTCAGTCACAGGTTCCAGGATTCAATTCTTGATTTTGGTTCGTGTATTTACATAACACAGCAGAAGTACGTTGAGAAATTTTTTTGGAAGGTAAATGCAAATATATGGATCCTAGTGTATGTTTTCAGGTTTTTGAAGACAAGAGATAGCAGGTTCAGAGACACTTCATGCTATATTTGTTGTCAAGCAGTGATTGCTTGATGTGTACACCATTGGATATCTAGTTTTCATATTTTCTCAAGTATTATGTTTCATATTTAGCAAGTCCAATTTTTTGAACAAAAGTCAAATTCAATTTTGAAAAAGACTTTTGAAGAAAAGAATTGAAGGTCAGTTTGGGAGTACAAGCTTGAAGCTTGTGACATGTTGTTAGAAGCTTGTGTTAGTTTGCAGCTTATGAAGTTTGCAGATCCAGACCAGATTGTACCAATATGACATTGAAGGGGGGATTGTTGAAATACAATATCATATAGGACATTGTCTATGGTCAAATTGGTCCATATAACTCACTGTATGAAACATAAGTAGCACTTAAGTATAGCCTTTGTACAACCAAAAGGCATTGGTAGCGTGGTTAAAACAACCGCCTCCTAAGGTGCCCATGAGGGTTCGATCCTTGAGTCCAGCAGCAACGCAACGAGCAAGATCGTGAATATTTAAAAGAAAGCTTTTGCTTTATCAAAAGACTAATTCAGCGATGGACTTTTCGTAGATTACGCGATCATGGAACGTTTCCGATCGTAGCTTTTTATTCAATAAGTGCTTTTGATGTGCTTTTGAAGGTTTCACAAATACTATATAAGAAGAGCCTTATGCTCATTGTAATCATCCTTCACCTAGTTTTCAACACAAGCCTTGAGCTTGGACCTCAATAGAGGTGGTGTTTCTTCTAGCACATGGGGCAGCCATGGTGCTACACTGAAGCATGTTGAGGAGGAGCTATGGAGTTCTTCTTGGAGAAGATGAAGAGTGTGCTCACACTCTTGCTCATGGAGATGAGGTTATCTCTTGTTCATAGAAAGAAGACTTAATCATTAGCATCGTGATGGTGAGGATCGACCATCTACATGGTGTATTTGAAGTTTGTCTTCTACATGAAGATTTCGGGCTACTTCAAAGGCATTGGATGGTGTTTAACATAAGATTTACATCCAATGTTAAGTATTCAGGTACATATTCTCTATATGCACATAGGTACTACTTGGGGTTTATGGAGGCAGTAGCATCCATATCAGAAGGATTCCTACTCGGCATAGGTACAAGAGAATCAGTACGTATATGCTTTATGCATATTTGGATGAGGTGTTTGAGAAGGTTTGTTCACATGAGTTTGAGGATTTCCAATAGCAAACTTGTTCGCATTCTCTGCTACTTTTTAAGTATGTGATCTTTTCACACACGTATCTGACTTAGGGTTTTCCGTAGCCTAAGGTTAGATGAGGGTTTGTTGATTTATTAGTTTCACACTGATCCTTCCTCTTTCGGTCACTCATATTCACTCTTCTATAACCTATTAGGTCACACATCTCATGTATATTCAGATTTCTGCCCATACATCTGAATATGTTTGTTACATTTTTACATTCACTCATTCATCTATTTCTCATCACATAGAGTGGTTGAGAGTTTTTCTCCCACATTGTACATTGAACATTGGTATATATGATACTATGAGTAAGCGATGGCTTACGTAACACCTTACACATGTCGTCTATTCTTTCTCTATATTTATCTCATCATTTGTATGATTAAGATGTGGTACGTTCATGTTTTGTCAATATAGAAGATTGCTAGATTCTGTGTTGTTTATGCTGGGCCTACCTCATTTCCAACACACTATCATGGAAATTGCTTATCGTAATTTTCGGTTTTCAAAATTACACCGTTATGCTACCAAAATGTTTAGAAATATAGTATGCATATGCATTCAAGTATATAGAATATACTAAAAGTTTCTTATTTCTTCATGTTCCATTGAGCAAATGCTTGTAATTTGTTTCAAACTGCCACTAATAATTAATGGTTAGTAAATAGACTGCTACTAATCATTCACGATTTTCCAAAAGTTATTTTATTACATCAACATATTCATTTTTGTACTCACTTTTGGATTGCATTTAGGTTCCACGCTAGAATTTAGCATTGCTTATCTTTCACATTCATATTAAATTCAAGTTTTCTAGTTCCGTGCATGTGTTTTTACATGGGATATGCTTATGATTGTTTAGTGATGGGACATGTGATTGGCCGTCCACTTATCAACTCAAGTTAGTTGCTCGTCAACTAGGAGGCATGTTATATTTTATGGAATATTGGAATGAAGTTTTAATGCCTTGAGGATTTTAATGTGTTTTGTGTTTTGATTTAGCAGGTGAAGATCCATGAGGGTGTGAACATGCATGGAATTACTTTTGGAGATATTTAGAAGAATATTTTTAGAGGATAGTTTTTTCTAGAAGATAGTATTTCTAGTTATTTTTATAAATAAACGAAAAGCAAAAGCAAAAGGAAAAACAAAAACAAAAGCAAAAGAAAAAGCACCCTTTTCGAAGCACGTCCCTCATGTATCTTCTATTGAGGACATGATAAGAAATACCTATAAATACACATGCTCTGATAGAGTTGCCCATTAGAGTATGTGGGGGGAGATTGTACCCAATCTAGTGTCGTCTCTTGTCTCTTTCTATCTCTGAGTACTTTTGTGTGAATGTGTTTCTATACTATCCTCTACGTTCCTGCGTCTGCGGGATCTGGGCGTCAACGCAAGCAAGATCCTAGATCTTTGAATCATATACTTGTTACCAATTTGTAGGATCAAGGCTTTGTAGCAAGCGAGGTAGATGCTTCTTTATTTGTGAAGAAGAATAAATGAGAGGTCATCTACTTATGTGTCTATGTCGATGATATCATTATTACAAAAAATGATTCTGATGGTATCAATCAAGTCAAGGCTCAACTGATAAAGAAATTCAAAATCAATGGTCTAGGATTGTTAATTTCCTTGGCTTAGAACTTGTGTATACAAATTTAGGTATATTCGTCACACAAAGAAAGTAAATAAATGATATGTTGATAAAGTTTAAGATGAAGAATACGAAAGATGCAAGTATTCCCATGGAGATAAATTATAATCTAAGTTCATATGAAGGTGAACTACTTGAAGATATGATAAGGTATCAAAAACTTGTGGGTACTCTTAATTATGCTACTTTCACAAGAGTGGATATTGCATATGCTGGGAGTATATTGAGTCAATTCATGCATGTACCATGGAAACCACACATGGAAGCTGCAAAGAGGGTGCTTAAGTACCTAAAGGGTACAATAAAGGAGGTATTATTCTATCCATTCACTTTTGACATAGATATAAAGTTATATTCTGATGGAGATTGGGCTTGCTCAAAGGATGATAGGAGGAGCATTTCAGGGTACCTATATTTTGCAGGTTCAAAACTCATATCATGGTCATCCAAGAAGCAACCAACTGTGGCCTTATCTTCCACAAAAGTAGAGTATAGAGCTTTCGCTAATGCAACTTAGGAAGCTATGTGCCTTAAACAATTATACACAAATTTGGAGATACATTCCAACACTCCAACTATCTTTGGAGATAATACTAGCTCACTTCATTTGGCTCCTAATCCTGTGTACCATCACAAGACTAAGCACATTGAAGTGCATTATCATTATGTTATGGAGAAATTGCTAAGCAAGGAAATTCAATTAGCATATGTATCAACGCATTTGCAATGTGCAGATTTACTTACCAAAGAATTGCATGGAACAAAGATGAACATGTTCAAATTGATGATTGGGCTGCAAGAGATCAAGGAGCAATAAAGATCAAGCATGTTAGGCTTGAGGGGGAGTTGTTGGTGCAATCTAGCCCAAGCCTACATACTTGATGAATACACATAAACTTGATGTATTAGCATATCACTTGAGAAGCTTCATATGTACAACATTTTGTAACTTTGAGTCTAACTACTCATTGTAAAAGTAATGTAGAACCACGCGGAGTTAGGAAGCTTGGAATCTTGTATCATTTGGTAGTAAATATCAAGAGAGAATCAATCATATACTTTAGGATTACTTTTAGGTGAGGATTTGACTTTGAATTCAAATGTTTGACTCCAGCACAAAGCTATAAAATTTGAGAAGAAAATCCCACGTGTATCTTGCAAATTTGAGATCATTTCCATGTACCTTCATTGAGAAGAGGAGCTGACCTCATAGCTCTCTCATCCTACACTCATTGAGAAATACCTTATTTCCAATGACTTTGTAATACATGTTCATTACTCTACTCTTATATCTCTATCACACTCTGTAAAAAGAGTGACTTTGTCTGAGCTGGTTCTCACTCTATAGTGCATGCTTTTGCACGACTCAAAGCATGACATGTTCAGCATATTGTCTACTTTGATGTTACAAAGTCTCACTGAATTTGATTCTCTCAATGGTTAGATATCATTCGATTAATGCTCACTGGTTTGTGACTATCTAGGCCTGTAAAAGTCGTGGGTGTTGCGTAACTTGCCAAACATAATTATCTACATATATTTTAACATTTTAGGTGATTCCACTCATTAATGGTAGCTTTTTAAGCTAGTTTAAGTTCCCCAAAAGGAATTTTACTAATTGTTGATGTACATAGAGAATTGAGTAAAACACTGAGCAGGCGTCTCAACTAAAATAGCAAGTTTTGTGCATTGAATCATATGCCTACCTATCTATTTTGATCCTATCATTTGTGCATCATCCTCCAAGAAAAATATATGATCATTTATGCATATTAACTAGCTAAGGGGGTCCAAAACAGTCTCCAGCCATCACTTATATCAGTTGTGAGGCAAGATTTAGCTACTCCAACTCATCTTTTGTGATTATCCACCATCTCCTCCAACACAAGTTACCCTTGATGTTGATAGCATGCTCGTTAGAATCTTTCCTCAATATAGGAATGGAATCTTTAGACTTTTTCTTTTATATTATATCAAACATATGCTTGTTGGGTTTATCAATCTTGCCAACCTAGATATATCTCTAAGAGGCAAGAGCCCCATAAGCAAAGAGGTAATCTCATACCTCAAACTCTCATGGAGATCATTAACCCTCTAATAATAACTAGAGAAGTCATGGTTAGAGACTCTAATATCATCTAACTCTTTAAGGATCATCAATCTATGTTTGGTTGAGGATGTTTGTGGTCTTATCAATAACACAAGGAATCTTTAGGAAGCAAGCATCAATATGAGGCCAACTTGCTTTGTAATTAGGTCAATTCATGTACATCTTAACTAATAAAAGGGCATGGTAAAAAATGGTTAAGGTCCGGTCAACATCACAAATGGCTCAAGCAGAAGTAGTGCTTCTAGTGCTTTTGTAATATTGTAAATTGTTGCAAGAATGGAAAACAATAATGGAATGACTCAACTTATGAGCGATAAGTTGGACAAAAACAAATTTCATTCTTGGATATTCAGAGTGAAGAATATCCTAATCTAAAAAGTCTATGGGAAGTACATCAAAGGAGAGAATAAAAATGATTCACAATTGCCAGATAGGAATTGGATTGTAGAGTAATTAAGAGCATATGAATAGTGTAATCAAGGACCATGAACGGTAATGTATTAGCTCTTTGTAAGCATATAGGATAGCATGAATGGAAACATACAAAATGCCAAATTTCTGAAAGAGGTTTGGAATAGTTTGCTGACACTGTATGAGACCAATAGAAAGGCACCAAAATTGCAAGTTAAGAATGAGCTTCACACACTAGAGAAGAAGAGCATGTTGGTAAGAGACTACACTCTAAAAAGCAACAACATATGTGAGTTGTTTGCATCTATTGGCATCAATGTAGATGCTTATGATAAGGTGAAAGTGTGCCTTTGAGCTTTAGGAACTACGTAAAAGTAGTTTACAACTTTTATTCAGAGCAAAGGAAAATATTCTAAATTTTGTTGATCTTCTCTCCATGCTAAGTAGTTATTCTAGTCTAGTAGAGGAAGAGGGCGAGGAAGAGGCTTTAAAAGTGGAAGAGGAAACAATAACCACATCCTAGGCCAACAAGAGTATCATGCAAGAGGTAGAGGATAGTTTTGAGGCAAGGAGATTCAAAAAAGCCATAGAAAATTCTAAAGAAATGATCTAGTTAATGACACAGTTAGGGATGTTAGAATTGTGGCAAAACTTGTCATTTTGTATGTGATTGCAGGTGGAAGAATCAAAATACAAGACAACAAAACAACTATGCATACACAAGTGTAGATGATTTGGAGAAGTTGTTCATGGTCCAACATTGAATGATGAAGACAATGTCTACTTATGTTCCAAAATTGAATGATAATGTCTACTATATTGATTTTGGTGCCTCAAATCACATGACCATCGATGCAAAATGGTTTAGTAGTTTGTAAAAATTTCCTATTTCAAGGGTTTTTGAGATAAGTGATAACACATCACATCCTATCATGCATATGGGAAACATAAGACTACCTATGGAGGACGAGAAGGTAAAACTGTAAGACAATAGTTACGCAATATAACACAGGAGCAATAGCAGAGAAGATAACAGATATAGGAGAATCTCAACAATTTTCTACTAGCAGCAAGTACAAAGATGATGGCGTTGTCCACCCGTGCGCTCTCAAGGTAGAGCTTAAATGGTGATCTAGACAACTCTAGATAGGGAGATACAAGGTAGAGGTATGCTGGCTCAACTCAGTGTCTTAGGTAGTGCAGAACTCATGTATATATAGGATCATGGGTGGCCTGCCATGGACGGCTATACATGGGCGGTAGAGCGTGGGCGGCCACCACCCACGTAATTTCCATACACGGCTTAGACTGGTTGAACCGACCTAACAAATATAAATGATTTCTGACTCCGACAGGGAATATTCCATGGAATATTCCCTTTACCGTGGCGCCGGGGGTGCTGCCCCCGCACCCCCACCAGGGGGCCCGCTGGCCCCCTGGGACCCCCCAGCCAGGGGGCCCGCTGGCCCCCTTGGACCCCCCAGCCGGGGCTGCTCACCGCTGCCCCGGACCCCACAATTGGGGACCCTGGTAGCTCCCTTTCCTTATAATATCTTACATGGTCCAATATGACCTTCATCCAACATTCAAGTTGGGATTCCCATCAATTGGGTAATGCATGCTTGGCTTCTCCTCATAAAGGGGGCCTTACAAAATGTGCATACAATCATGAGGGGTAGACATTGATCATATACTAACACCCCCCCTCAATGTTTACCGATGATAAATCAAGTAGGTCTCGGTCCTATGCCCATCTGTTGAAGATGCTTGTTGAGCTGCTCTCTTCCAAATGCTTTAGTGAATATGTCAGCACAATTTGCCTCTGTTGGGCAATATTCTAGCTCCACAATTTCATCTTCAATTAGCTCACGAATGTAATGGTACTGTACTTCTATGTGCTTGGTGCGAGCATGAAATACTAGGTTCTTTGCAATAGTCATACAACTTTGATTATCACACTTGAGTACAGTTGGCATATTTGATGGAAAGCCAAGATCTACAAGAATTCTCCTTAACCAGACTGCCTCACAAGAAGCAAAACAAGCTGCTTTGTACTCTGCTTCAGTGGAGGAGAGTGCGAGAGTTGGTTGCTTCCTACTTACCCAAGAAAATATTCCTGAACCAAGTGAGAAAAAATATCCAGAAACTGATTTTCTAGAATCACAATCTCCAGCCCAATCTGAATCACAATATCCTTAGAGTGTATCACCTGTGGTATACAAAATACCAAAATCCAAGGTTCCTGCAATGTACCTTAGAATTTGCGTTCCAGCATTCCAGTGACTCTCCTTAGGTTTGTTGGAAAACCTGCTTAACACTCCAACAACATAGCAAATGTCTGGTCTAGTGTTGCATAGAAAAATAAGACTTCCAACGAGCTTCCTATACTTCTTAGCATCTACATCAGGCATGTTATCATCCATAGATAGCTTATGATTTACCTCCATAGGTGTGCTAGTTGGTTTGCAGTCCATCATTCCAAATGCCTTGAGAATTTCTTTGGAATATTTTTGTTGTGAGATGAAAATGCCATCCTTCCTTTGCCATACTTCAATTCCCAGACAAAAATGGAGTAGACCTAAGTCTGTCATTTCAAACTCAGTTCCCAAGCTGATCCGAGTTTGATTGATGAGTTCCTGATGATCTCCTGTAATGATCAAATCATCTACATATACAATGACAACAACTAGCTTGCTATCCCTTTTCATTACATACAAGTTAGCATCAGAAGTACTTCTTTCAAAACCCATATTTTTGAAAAAATGATCTATTCGTTGGTACCAAGCCCGTGGAGCTTGCTTAAGTCCATACAAAGCTTTCTTCAACCTGCAAACTTTATTTTCTGAATTGGGCACCTCAAAACCTGGTGGTTGAGATACATATACCTCCTCCTTGAGGTGACCATTCAAAAATGCAGATTTGACATCCATCTGGAAAATAGGCCAAGACTTTTGTGCAGCTACTGCAAGTACCGTCCAAATAGTTGTCATGCGTGCTGTTGGTGCAAAAGTTTCTTGAACATCAAATCCTTCAATCTGTGAAAAACCCTGTGCAACTAATCGTGCCTTATACTTTTCTAATGTTCCATCAGCTTTATACTTAGATTTCCAAATCCATTTAGTACCTATTACCTTCTTCTTTGGCGGAAAGTCGACTAGATCCCATGTATCATTTTTGAGTATACTATCATACTCAGACTGCATTTCCGCTCTCCAATCTGGATCATCAATGGCTTCTTCAATGGTGGTAGGTTCCTTTATCGAACCCATGATATCTGCCATTAGAGCCATGTTAACAATGTGTTCTGAGGCTCTTCTTTGCTCCTCTATTCTCTTTGATCTTCGTAATCCATCCGATGATGATTCTAGTACATCTACATGTGGATTGTGATCATCAAAGATCTGTTGTGCGCACTTCGGTAGTGGCTTACGCAGTGCAGCTACAACTGGTTGGCTTTTTATTGAGGAAATTTCTCCATCAGATGTTTCGTCCTCCTCAACTTTAACCTGTCTTTTGATAGGCACAAGGTGAGATATTTCTCCGCTTGATGAGATAGTAGATTTACCTTTATCTTCTACTAAGTGTGGTCGTTCATCAAACACCACATCTCGGCTGACAAAAATCTTCCTTGCCTCAGGATCCCATAACCTGTATGCTTTAGACTCTTCACTATATCCTAGGAAGACACACTTTTTGCTTTTTGAATCCAACTTTGATCTTGTTGAATCAGGAATATGTGCATAACAGAAACAACCAAAAATTCTGAAATGCAAAACTGAAGGCTTTTTACCAGAATATGCTTCTTGAGGAGTCATCCCCTTCAGTGCTTTTGTGTAGCTTTGATTGAGGATGTAGACTGCTGTATTGACTGCTTCTGCCCAGAATGAATCAGGCATGTCTTGAGCGTTCAACATACAACGAGCCATTTCAACTACTATCCTGCTCCTACGCTCAACAACGCCATTTTGTTGGGGTGTATGAGCTGTGGTAAGTTGCCTTTTCACACCATGCTCCTTACAGTAATTGTTGAATTCTGTTGACAAGAATTCACCTCCTCTATCTGTTCTAAATTTCTTTAGTTTCCTTCCTGATTCATTTTCTACATACTTATGCCACGTTTTAAATTTTTCAAAAGCATCAGCCTTCTCTCGAATGAAATAAACCCACATCTTTCTACTATAATCGTCGACTAACAGCAAGAAGTAGAAAGATCCTCCTAAAGCAGGTGTAGACATTTTACCACAGAGATCAGCATGTACCAACTCTAGAGGAGCTTGAGATCGATTGCTGGTCTCTCTTGGAAATGCCTTTCGTTGTTGCTTGCCCATCATACAAGCTTCACAAGGTTCCTGCAACTCTGAAAATGCAGGCAAATGAGCAACCATCCCTGTTCGTTGCATCTCCTTGAAAACTGCAAATCCGAGATGCCCAAATCATTGGTGCCATAACCTGCTTACATCTTTATCTTCTGTAGCAGTTAAAGCACTTAACTCATACAAGTTATCCCGTCGTATGCCTTTACCTACAACATTACCTGATGAATCCATGATTTCCGCACCACTCTTATTGAAGTGAACTTCGAGTCCTCGATCTGTTATTGCAGAAACTGACAACAAATTTCTTTTGAGTGTAGGTACATAGAGAACATCGGATAACTTTTTCTCAACACCTGGAGAAGTGATAAAAGAGATGGTTCCAGTTCCTTCAGCTGGACACTTGGAGTCATTTCCCACCACTACATTGATGGATTCCCGCAGAGGCACTAGGGAACTATACCAATCCTTTTTACTAGTCATATGGCGAGAAGCTCCACTATCTAAAATCCATGGCTCATCAACACGAGCTTGAGCAGATGAACATACCTCTTCAATAGCTACCCAAAGTTCCAGCTCTGTGTTGTTTGCAGACTCTTTGTTCTTCCATGATGATTTTACAGTCCCATTCCGTTCATCAGCTTGCTTCTTTCTGCAATCCTTGAAGGCATGGCCTTTCTTTTCACAATAGAAGCAACTTCCTGTGAACTTTTTCTTCTTTGGCTTCTTCTTTGATCCCTCTGAAGAGCCTTTACCTTTTGCATTTGCTGAGAATGCAGCATCAGTTGTACTTTGCCGGTTCGTCAGCCACATCTCTTCTTCTAAAAGCATGGCACAAAACTCTTCAAATGTAAGAGGAGTTGGCCTTACCTGAGTGTTAAGGGCTGTTACTAATCCATCATACTTTGCTGGAAGAACACGTACAGATCTTCGAGCTAACTCTTCTGGTGTTATAACAACACCAACTGCAGCCAATTGATCTTGAAGATGCTTTATCCGTTTGATAAAATCTTCAGCCTTTTCAGAATCAGAATGCTTTTCATTTGCCAACTGATTTTCTAAATTCTGTATCCTAGTGTGGTTCTTGGTCTCATATTGTCGAGCCAATATGCCCCAAGCCTCATGTGCTTTAGTAGTATGTTGAACTAAAGTAAGCACAGAATCACTTACACTAGTGACAATCGCACATAATGCATCAGCATTCCGCCTCTTCCAAGCTCGTAGAAGATCTCGATCTGGCTGAATCATCAATCTTGAATTTGCTGGATCTTCAACTGGTATAGGCTCTGGATCCAATCCCATCGGTCCCATGACAGTGTCAAGTAATTCATAGGAGTCCAAAATTGCAGAAATTTTGAACTTCCAGAGTGTATAGTTGGTTCCATCCAGCTTCCCTTCAGTGAATGCAGGTGGACGAATTCGAATAGGTGCAGCATTAACATTAGCTGAAGCACCAAGACTACTGTTCGACGATGAAGCCATCATGTAATCACTCGAATAATCTACTGATATTCTAGTCTGCTAGTAGGCTAAAATAATGATACTTCTCAAGCTATTCGAACCTTACAGCTCTGATACCATGTAAGACAATAGTTACGCAATATAACACAGGAGCAATAGCAGAGAAGATAACAGATATAGGAGAATCTCAACAATTTTCTACTAGCAGCAAGTACAAAGATGATGGCGTTGTCCACCCGTGCGCTCTCAAGGTAGAGCTTAAATGGTGATCTAGGCAACTCTAGATAGGGAGATACAAGGTAGAGGTATGCTGGCTCAACTCAGTGTCTTAGGTAGTGCAGAAGTCATGTATATATAGGATCATGGGTGGCCTGCCATGGACGGCTATACATGGGCGGTAGAGCGTGGGCGGCCACCGCCCACGTAATTGCCATACACGGCTTAGACTGGTTGAACCGACCTAACAAATATAAATGATTTCTGACTCCGACAGGGAATATTCCATGGAATATTCCCTTTACCGGACCCCACAATTGGGGACCCTGGTAACTCCCTTTCCTTATAATATCTTACATGGTCCAATATGACCTTCATCCAACATTCAAGTTGGGATTCCCATCAATTGGGTAATGCACGCTTGGCTTCTCCTCATAAAGGGGGCCTTACAAAATGTGCATACAATCATGAGGGGTAGACATTGATCATATACTAACAAAAACATATTTTTGATGTACTACATGTTCCAAACATAACAAATAATTTGGTTTTCATTGGACAAATGGTCAGCTAGGGATTAGAAGTCATGTTTAATGTTGATGGTCTATATGTAGAAAAGTATAGTCAGAATGGAAGGTTGGTCACCAAAGGAAACATGGTGGGTAGGAAGCTCACATTGAATTTCAAAACCCTAAAATGAATGTAGCCATGTTTGAAAAAAGGTGCTTTTTTATTGCTAACGGTGAGATTTAGCATTAGAAAATATGACATGCAAGTGTGTAAAAGTTGAAATTGATGTTGACAAAGGATCATGTCAATGAACTACCATGTTTCAAGGTTGCAGAGATGAAAAAGGTATGTCGAGTATGTCAATTCGGTAAACAGTCTAGGGCATCATTTTAGCATGACAGGCATGTTAGTGACGATTTTCTAGAAATAGTATATACACGTATTTGGGGTCCTACAAAGACCATATCTATTTTGACCTAAAGATTTTATGTCACTTTCGTTGATGATCATACATGAAAAGTGTGGGTATAGTCCATGAAAGAAAAGAGTGAAATTCTTACTCACTTTCATAATTTCAAGTCTATAATAGAAAACAAGACAAGGAAGTATACTCAAACATTAAAATCTTAGAGAGGAGGTGAATACATGTCAAATGTGTTCACTAGTTTTATAAAAAGTCATGGATTTCCAAGGCACGTTGTGGAGATGATCGCAATCCGGGTGGATCGGGTCCGATCGTGGCACACATAGGGTGTATGAAGCTAATGAATGTTGGAAGGTTTAAGGACATGAAAGTGAAATTAATGTTGAGTATGGAGAAGAGAGAGATGTTGAAATGATTATGGGTATGGGAATGTAGGAGTGCAAGTTAGGTTTATGAACATGAATGATAAGAATGAAAGAGAACCATACACACGAATCAGATTTGGAAGGAAGAATGGTCCATTGAAGGAGCTTCTTAAACACTTCCTAATTCTAATCCATATGCATAGTCTTCTTTGGATGATATGTATGCATGATGAGAATAGATGGAATCTTTACACATAAATTAGTTTAAAAAGGAAGAATGGTCCAATATTGGAGCTTCTTATACAATTTTAGAAACTAATCAATATGTATGGGTATGTATGGATTATATGCATGCAAGTGAATTATGATGATAGAGTTTAATCACAAGCTCAAAGAAACATCCTCACTGGTTCAACGCAATACTGTGGAGCCTTCTCACACATAGAAGAAAATAGAAGACATGTAAAAATACTTAAGAGACTGAGAGAGGAGACAACAGACAAGTGACAAGTGACATGAATTAAAAGGATTTGAATTAAGATACATGTATAAGATTGTCATGGTACGTCAAGCTAAGCAGTCTACTGATCAAAGGCGGTTTCGACCTTCAAACCATGACAGTTCAACCGAATGTCACATGTAAGAAAGTGAGTTCCACTTCATTGACCCTATGTATGTCTAGGCTCGTAATGTCTAACTAAAGAAGTCTAAGACTCATTAAAATCAGCTCTAACTCACTCACAGGCTCGACCGAGGGTGAGTCAAGATAGAGATGCTGGTTTCAAGAGCCTATCCTAGATTGGAGTTCTAACTTAAATTTGAAACTAGGTACTATAATCATACTAGCCCACCTTGGATCCTCACTCGCTCAACCAAGGGTGATCCTCTCAAGGAAACCGTAAGCTAGCAAGAGCCCTATGGATGCCTAACAATGATGCTCTAGGAGTTTGGAGGGGGTTTATATAGTTTTTTGAATGAATTTGGGCCCTTAGATCTAGAGAAATCAACTCTCAACTCTAGGATCACTACTTTCGATTACAACCATTTGATTAATCAAATCAATGGCTTGGAATTGTTCTTTCTATCAAATCTAGTGTAAAGTAGTGAAATTTAGGCCCCTTCATTCTCCACCATTGGATCTAGGGATGATCTGGACCGTCCGATCAGTGCTGACATCAATTCGGATAAGATAAGCCACTATTTTTGGAGAAACCTTGCATTATTGATCTTTAACTGTCAAAAAAGTCTTCTTTGATGAAAAAACTCGTGGATCCTCCTTCGTTGATGCTTTAGTGCATCTCCACCCTTGAATATAAGCTCATCTTGACCGTACAACATGGTTCAATCATATTTTGCCATGTGGCAGTCCTTCAAGCCTTCAATTTTCTTATTCTAGAAAACTATGGTGACCTTGAAAATTGGATTTTGTGCTCTTTGATCCTTCAAATAACCTTTGATGAAGATAAAAGTTTGTAGGACTATGTTTTGAAAGGCCTCCTTTAGGAATATGCAAACAAAACTCCCATCTGAATCTTCCTTGTATAAGTTTGACTACATTTGGAAGCTTGCAAGGTGGCATTAAGGTGTCTAGGAAGCTCTGATAGCTTTGAAAATTTGTACAAATATGTAGCCATATATGATCTTTATACATGCCAAACCATATGGCTAAGAAAAATTCCTATACAAAATTTTGTAGGGTCTAAGTGGAAAAATTACATTTTTTACAAAATGCACATGGCATATCAATGTGCTAGAAAATCCATTTTCATGTGAAATTCAGGCTATAGACTACCTTTGACAGGCTTTACAAGTATATGAATTTTCATGTGATTTGGAGACATTGAAATTTTTGCCCTAATTTCCAAAGCTTGACCAGCTTTGACCGCTACCCTAGATTTGCTCGATTTCTTCCAAAGTTTGCATGTGAACTCCCTTTGACATCCTTGATGCATCTTGGACTTCTTAGGGAATTCTGGCTACCTTCACTGAATGTGTTTCCTGTAGGCCTTCATGAGTGAGAGAGGAGAGAAAATCTCGACGACATTCGCCCCCACTAAACTTGCGATTCCTCTGGAAGCGCCACTCTAGCATCTGTGAAAAACAAAATGTTCCAGGCATCAAATTCTTTTATAGGAAATATAAGAAACATGGAAGGAAAATTGATTATATGCATGAATGAGTAGGTATCGTGACATGAAGCAAAATTTGCATGAAAGAAAGAATTGAAACAAGCACATGAATATGCATAAACAAATAGGCAACATATATGCAAATGAGCAAACAACATTGACAACAAGAAAGAAAAAAAAAGCATCAATATGAAGTGGAAGTGGATGTATTGAGTCGTTTTAAGCATCAGTTCCTCTCATCTTGAAGAAAAATTTGTACTTTTTTCATAAAGCAATCTACCTTAAATATGATTATAAACAAAGATTTAGGATTTTCAAGAGACATCTTTCATCTTTGGCTTATTTTAGATCAACTCCTTTCCTACATAAATATGAATATGCTCTTTCTCTAATAACATGCAAGGAAATCTAACTAAACTCCACTAATGCATAAATCTGCCTATATAGCCCATGATTTATTCTACTATGCCTCTTTATCCTCCTTTGTCTTGCTCTCTTTTTTTTTTGATGATGATGATGATTCGGCAACTTTATGGTTACGATCACTTTTTTGGGGTGGAAGAAAGTGTAAACTTCTTGGTAACATGTAGCAACTCTTTTTTTTTTTTTGATGACAAGGAAAAATTAAACCCCGATACAAGGTACAACCATTTTTGATGACGGAGAACAGTCGTTTAAACTTCGATACAAGTGCTGTGAGGTGGACTAAAGATGTAGAAATATACAATAGCAGGAGCTAGGACTTCAACAATTATGCTTTCGATACAGGATACATATGCATGTTTATATATGAAATTCATGTCACCAAAATAAACCTCCAAATCTACATGTCCTATTTTTCCATAATCCTAGATTATAACCAATTTCTTAGTACATAAATTACTACTCAAGATACAATTTTACACAAGTAGAGAAATCATCATTTGCCCTTTTTGACTCAAGTGATGTGGATATGCAATGCAATGCAAAGACTGAAAAAAAAACATGCATGAAACAAGCATGGAAAAAAAAATAGAATGAACTTGAAAAAAAAACAAAGCAACATGAACTTGAAAATTAATGATATTTTTATATGTTTTTTATTTTTTTCCTTTTTTTATTTTTATTTTTATTTTTTATAACATGGATACTCCTGTTTATGAATCGGCCTCATTGTTGTCATCTTCTTCAATGTCCTCATCCAAAATGTACTCGTCATTATCACGCTTCGTGAATAAATTTATCCTTTTACCTGCAATCAAAGTTTTTAGTGCAACACCATTTAATTGACAAAGAGCATATGTACCACTATTGTTGACTTTTGATACTATGTATGGCCCAAACCACCATTGAGGTTTTGCATGCATCATATTGAGAGTCAAATGTACTATCATAAATGAGCACCCAATCTCCTACTTTAATTGGATTAGGATGCAGTCGATGAGTTTTATCAAAATAATGTTTATTCTTCATTCTAGATTCTCTTAATTTTTCAACAGCATTATCAAGTCTTACTTTACCTTGTTCTAACTGTTTAATGCGCAAACTCAAAAAGTCATCAGTAGACATGTTTTTAGACCAAGGCAAATTTGACCATGCAGAAATATGAGATTGAATTGGAAACAATGGTTTTTGACAGTACATAAGTTCAGCAGGCACATACCCAGTAGTACGTGTGCATGTCATTCTATCTACCCAAAGTGCAAAAGGTAAGAATCTAGGCCATTGTTTGATGTCACCGTTACATGCTTTAGATATGGCTTTCACAATAGGTGGATGCCATCTCTCTATTTTACCATTAGCCTCTGGATTATATGCAGTAGTGAGAGACAAACGAATACTATGAGGTTCAAAGAACTCTTTAGCTTCTCTTGCATTTAACTCTCCGCGATCGGCAACTACTTTCTCTATGTATCCAAAGTGACTTATGACATCTTCAAGCAAGAATTTGCAAACATTGTAAGTGGTCTTAGATTGTAGTGCACGTCCCTCTACATGATTAGTTAAGTCTTCTCTTGCAAGTACAATGTAATGCATTTTGTCAATACCTTTAGGCATAGTTACAAGATCTACTACCCACTTGTAGTGAATGCAAGGTGGATAAGTAGGATGCAATGTATCTCTATGTTTGACTGATGAATGAAGTTGACAAGTAGAACATGTAGAAACATAGCTACTAATGTCAACATACATCCTAGGCCAATAATAGGTACTTCTAATTTTTTCATATGTTCCAAAAAATCCTTTATGACCTGCCCATAATGTCTCATGCATTTCCTTCATTACTTGCAATTGAAGCCCTCGTTTTCCTAGGACTCGTTGTGGATTCTTAACCTTACCCTTAGCATGTCTCCAAAGATAACTGTTACATAGGAAAAAGTTATAAGCTGGTTTCCTAATGTTACGGAATCTATTCATAGTCCAGGTAGGTAATGGTTGTAGTGTACTTAGATACTTTCCTATGTCTCTCCATTCATTTTCGTACTCAGACTCATGAAATTTCTCATACTCATATATATGTGGAACATAGTCAACTAAATTTACATTCTTTATTAGACCACTTTCAAGATCATCATCAAATCTAGATCTCAATAACATATGAGTTTGAGTTACCTGAAATATGAACTAACTCAGGATTTATGAACTTAATATATGAGATCCATCTAAGCATGGCTATATCAGGAGATGAACAATTGGCTATCATTCCAATGAGAGGCAAACAATCAGTCTCAACTTTGACATTTGCACCAATGAAATATTCTTTGTCTGTTTTCAAAGCTGTTACCATACCCCATAGTTCTCATTTGATCTGTGGATATTTTCGTTGTGTTTCATGTAGAATTTTGGCACCAAACCTAATGGCATATCTATTCCCTTCACTATCATCTTGACTTATGACCCCAGCTATACCAATAGGACTAGTATCAACAGTCAATATAATAGGTTTGTTAGCAGAATAGTCTACACTCTTAAGGATGGGAGCTTCAAGCAAGAATTTCTTCAATTTAGGCATAGCTTGAGTGTGTTTGTCAGTCCAAATAAATTTTTGTTTCTTCCTCAACAAGTCATAGAGACAATCAGTAACATGAGCAAAGTGTGGGATCCAAATAACATAAAAGGTGCAAGCACCAAGAAATCTATGTACCTCACTCACGTTGTTACATGTTTCAAAAATCTTGCTGATGGCATCAACTTTTTGTGGGTATGGCTTTCGATCATAATGGCCACATAAATGTCCAACAATGAGAACCTCGTTGACACCAAAAATAGATTTTTCAATGGAAAATGTGAGACCTACCTCTTCAAACCATTGAAATATTCTTTCACAATCAGAGATATGGTCAAGAACAAATTTACGACATCCAGATGAATCTAAAGTAATGTCCTTTACACGTTCCTCACTCCCTTTAATTGGAATATCATCAATGAATGGCATACTTATATGAGGGATAAAATCATGTAAGACCATATTCATAGCACTCATCATATGAGCCACAGAATTAGTCACTCCTTGAGGTAAAGTACACATTCGCACTAAGCCTAAAGGAGTTTTCATTGTGGTAATGTCATGACTATCAATTGCTAATTGGAATTGTTCATATCCAGAATATAAATCACCCATTGAATAGATAGAATATCCTGAAAATGATTTAGCAAGCTCATCTACAATGGGTCCTGTTCCTACATTCCTTATGATGACTTTATTGATAGGTTGGAGATCTTGAATAAAACGTAGTTTCCCATTCTTTTTAGGCACAGTGAACCATCTGTTTGAGTAAGGTGCAAAAGATGGCTCTAAAATTCTCATGTTTATCTTCTCCTTAAGTAGTTTCATTAGCTCAAGTAAGTGAGCCTTTGGAACTGGTATAGGACGAAGATTCCATGGAATATGTGGAATAGTAAAGATTATCATGGGTGCAACTAGCTTAGGATCTACACAACCAATCTCATGAGGATACATAGTAAAGGCTTTTCCATGCTACATATGGCTCCCTCAAATTTATCTCTCTCTACTGGCAAAAGAAAGTCATCATCTCTAGCAATTATCACCTGTTTGATTGTCTCATCCGTGAATGTATGTCCTATGTTTTTCTTATCCCGAAGATTTGGATCATTTTTCACATCAATAATTTTTTCATTACTTCCTTGAGGTAATGGTTGAGCTATGGGTTTGATTTTTTTGTCTATAATTTTGTACTTTGTTTCAACTAAGGCATCATGTGTTTGGTTAAATTTTGAGCACTTGTCAACATTGAGAGCATACGCTTGGATTAGAGCATACTCATCAAGGGAAGAAAGAAGAATAATATGGGAATTAGAATTTTGTGGAAGACATAACTCTAACTCCTCAAGAGTAGAGAAACAATGAGATGTTTCAATCACATGCTCAATGTTCTCACCATGTTCCATGATTTTGTTGTTTTTATAATTCTTTTGGGTTTTTTTGGATAAAAGACTTGGACAATTGACTCTTATGAAGAAAATCTAATCTAGAATGTGGAAAACAAAGTGACAAACTATTGTACATGTTGGTTGGATGCGAGATGTCAAACCAATATCTACTATTCTCCCGCTCAACAATGGATTGTATCCGAAATTTTGATCATATGTAGCTCCAAACATGAATCGAGGTGCACAATCACTACAAGCATGCTCATGACTCTGACTAACAATAGGTTTCTTTCTAATTGACAATCGATTCCTAGGATGATTCACTCCTACTGTCATGACTTGAAGTGATTGCATTCCATCCTTAGACTTAAATCTAGCATATGTAGACCCATCATCCATGGCTTTAGTTTCCATACGACTCTCACAAATAAAGGGTTGACCTAAGAGAACTTCATAGGAGCAATTATCTTGAATAAAAAAGTGAAACTCTTCTCTGATTCCTCCTATGGATATGGGCACACTAGCACAAGCTCCATACAGGGTACCTACACCATTATCTGTAGTTCTCATACGCCATCCACAATCTTTATCTATGGGCCATCGAAACTTATCATAGACTTCTCTTGAAATCACATTGATTTCGGAGCCGAAATCTACTAATGCATTTACAATGATAGTGTTCTTATCATTTCCTATTTTAACATGCATCTCTGATGTACCTCTAGACCAAAATATTCTTTTAAAGTGACTTTCAGGATCGTTTTCATGATTTTCATGGTCAGGTTGAATAGGTCCTAAGACTTTTTATTAACATTTACTTCATCATCATCAAAGTCCTCTTCATCAGATTCATCAAAGTTTAAGGCTTCATTCATAGCTTGACCTTGATCTAGAGAATCTTGCATCTCAGTATCTAGATTAAGTGGAAACCTCTTCCTTTTAATTAGGCCGATAAAGTTATCTTTAAAAACAGGCTTTGCAATAGAGAAACTTGTTCTAAAGACATAGTCACTTGACTCTTAAGCAAAATGTCATCTAAAATCTCCATTGGATCTATTTTTCTCTCAATTTCTGAAATCAAGATGGCTTTAGGTTTTCTCTTTGGTTTCTTTTGTTTTTGCTCAGGGTCTTGTTTTTGTTCATGTTCTCGTGTTTGGTCTTCAGTTTGTTTTGATTGTTCTTGTTTATCTAAAGGCTTTGGTTATGTTTTTCTTTGCTTTATATTCTTCCCTTTTTGTTTCTCCTCTTGTTTTTGTTCATTGGGTTGTGATTCTTGTTTTTTATCTTTGGATTGTGATGTTTCTCCCTGCTCTATGATTGTTTCTATTCCCTCTGAGGTTTGTTTTTGCGTTACTCTTCTTTCATTAGGCTCAACTTCATCTCTTTGTCATTTTTCTTCTACATTGGATATGTGAGAAATAAGAGATTGATCTTCTATCGATGACTCCCAAGCCGTTATTCTCCTAATCTCATCTCATGCTCTTACTAAAGCCTCTATGGAAAAGTTACCTTCCTTTGTGGGTTTACTTGATTCTACTTGTTGTTCATCAAGAGCTTCTAGTTTCACTCCTCTAGTTCCTACGTCCGTTATGGTTATATTTTCATAATGTTTTTTCAATCCTCCCTTACCATAATTTCCTTGCAAAGGTAGCCTAGATCGATAGTCATATATTTTCTTGTCTATGTCTATTACTAGTCGTTGCTCCTTAGCAGCCTTCAATTTTTCACAATCTCTCAAAAATTTCTCTCATGAATCACACCAAGGACACCTACGAGGGCCACACACAAAACCATTTTGATTTTGAGGATTTTACTTAACTTGTGGTGGGAAATTTTGAGATTGAGGATTTTGTTGATAAGGTATTGCTTCAAAAGGATAATTAGGATTTTGATAAGGCAATTGATGTATTTGAGGAGCTTGGGGAGCAACATGTGGTACTTGAGGTGCAAGAGGAGCTTCCATATTATACTGTTGATGATTTTGAAAATTTTGATTTTGAGAATTTTGAAAAGCTATTTGAGAAGCTTGAGGATACATGTTTTGATACATTTGAGGATTTCGCTTTGCATTGAAGGATTATGCATTGGAGGAACTTGATATGCTTGAGTAGGAGCTACTTGTGGATTTTGATTGGTAGCTATAACATGTTGATTAGCTCTTGAAAAGTCATTGGGTTCATTTGATTTTGGAAAGTTTTGGTGTAATTAGTTTGTAAAGCATCTATAGTCTTGGCCAAATTGGATTGTGTAGCAATAAGACTTTCCATTTGCTTAGTGAGAATTTCCAATTGAGATTGTTCAACTACACTTTTATTTGGCTCTACTTTAAAACCTTGAGTAGGCTCCATCATTTGAGGAATAGGAGTAGAGTCAAAAAGCATAGCATGGGATTGTTCTCTAACTTGCTCCTTAGTTTGTGGAAGGCTAGCTTGAGGAAGACTAGTTTGCTCATAAAGCATGGATTATCTTTGATGTCTATGGGCTACAGCCTCTACTACTTTACGCACTTTTTGCCAATTGTCTGTAAGACCATAGCCCTTATCCGGCTCTTCTAATCGTCTTCAACTTCCCTACGAGTTTCAAGATGAAGAAGCTTAAGAAAATTGATCACAAGATCAGGTTCCAAAGTTATCTTATCCTCATCAAGAAGTTTCTCATAGTGTCTAATATACTCATTTTGTAAGTGAGTAATAGAGCTACTAGGCTTTGGAGAATCGACCCATCGTAAGAATCCATCTTGATTATGTTGGCTATAATCTTCAAGATAGAATTCTTTGAACATCTCTTTCTAAAATCACTCCAAGGAAGACTATCATATTGAGTGACACGGTTATGATAGACCTATCAACAATTCATTCAAAGAATGATATCAAAAGATCTTTGGGAAGACCAAAAATCATAGCTTGCTCTTCAAACAAATCTAAGTAGCTTGTTATGTTGATGCCATTGAATTTTCCCTTCTCTCTCAACATAGAAGAGACTATTCTTTGGCCTTGTTTCTCAACAATAAGGGATTTGAATCCTTCCTCCATCTTATGTGAATAAGCAAGTGATGCACGATGCTCTAGATCTCTCACAAATGCGTTTACTTCATGACAAAGATGTGCACGATACTGTGAGAAAAGCCAGTGCAACACTCAAGACTGATGATGATGATATGATGAGGATGAAAACTATGAAACTGAGGATATGGATCACAACCTCCCAACAAGATCAGAAGCATATGCCACGAACGTTTCACGTCGGGTTCAAATGTGGAGGTGATCGCAATTCGGGTGGATCGGGTCCGGTCATGGCACACACAGGGTGTATGAAGCTAATGAATATTGGAAGGTTTAAGGACATGAAAGTGAAATTAATGTTGAGTATGGAGAAGAGAGAGATGTTGAAATGATTATGGGAATGGGAATGTAGGAGTGCAAGTTAGATTTATGAACATGAATGATAAGAATGAAAGAGAACCATACACACGAATCAGATTTGGAAGGAAGAATGGTCCATTGAAGGAGCTTCTTAAACACTTCCTAATTCTAATCCATATGCATAGTCTTCTTTGGATGATATGTATGCATGACAAGAATAGATGGAATCCTTACACATAAATTAGTTTCAAAAGGAAGAATGGTTCAATATTGGAGCTTCTTATACACTTTTAGAAACTAATCAATATGTATGGGTATGTATGGATTATATGCATGCAAGTGAATTATGATGACACAGTTTAATCACAAGCTCAAAGAAACATCCTCACTAGTTCAACGCAATACTGCGAAGCCTTCTCACACATAGAAGAAAATAGAAGACATGTAAAAATACTTAAGAGACTGAGAGACGAGACAAGAGACAAGTGACAAGTGACATGAATTAAAAGGATTTGAATTAAGATACATGTATAAGATCGTCATGGTAGGTCAAGCTAAGTAGTCTACTGATCAAAGACGTTTCCGACCTTCAAACCATGAGAGTTCAACCAAAAGTCACACGTAAGAAAGTGAGTTCCACTTCATTGACCCTATGTATGTCTAGGCTCATAACATCTAACTAAAGAAGTCTAAGACTCATTAAAATCAGCTCTAACTCACTCACATGCTCCACCGATGGTGAGTCAAGATAGAGATATTGGTTTCAAGAGCCTATCCTAGATTGGAGTTCTAACTTAAATTTGAAACTAGGTACTATACTCATACTAGCCCACCTTGGATCCTCACTCGCTCAACTGAGGGTCATCGTCTCAAGGAAACCGTAAGCTAGCAAGAGCCCTATGGATGCCTAACAATGATGCTCTAGGAGTTTGGAGGGGGGTTTTATATAGTTTTTTGAATGAATTTGGGCCCTTGGATCTACAAAAATTAACTCTCAACTCTAGGATCACGACTTTCGATTACAACCATTTGATTAATCAAATCAATGGTTTGGAATTGTTCTTTCTATCAAATCTAGTGTAAAGGAGTGAAATTTAGGCGCCTTCATTCTCCACCATTGGATCTGGGGATGATCTGGACCATCGGATCAATGCTGACATCAATTCCGATAAGATAAGCCACTATTTTTGGAGAAACTTTGCATTATTGATCTTTAACTGTCAAAAAAGTCTTCTTTGATGAAAAACTCGTGGATCCTCCTTCCTTTATGCTTTAGTGCATCTCCACCCTTGAATATGAGCTCATCTTGATTGTACAACATGGTTCAATCATATTTTGCCATGTGGTAGCCCTTCAAGCCTTCAATTTTCTTATTCTAGAAAACTGTGGTGACCTTGAAAACTGGATTTTGTGCTCTTTGACCCTTAAAATATCCTTTGAAGAAGATAAAAGTTTGTAGGACTATTTTTTGAAAGGCCTCCTTTAGGAATATGCAAAAAAACTCCCATCTGAATCTTCCTTATACAAGTTTGACTACATTTGGAAGCTTGCAAGGTGGCATTAAGGTGTCTAGGAAGCTCTGATAGCCTTGAAACTTTGTACAAATATGTAGCCACATATGATCTTTATACAAGCCAAACCATATGGCTAACAAAAATTCCTATACAAAATTTTGCAGGGTCTAAGTGGAAAAATTACATTTTTTACAAAATGCTCATGGCATATCAATGTGCTAGAAAATCCATTTTCATGTGAAATTCGGGCTATAGACTACCTTTGAGAGACTTTACAAGTATATGAATTTTCATGTGATTTGGAGACATTGAAATTTTTTCCCTAATTTCCAAAGTTTAACTAGCTTTGAACGCTACCCTAGATTTGCTCGATTTCTTCCAAAGTTTGCATGTGAACTCCCTTTGACATCCTTGATGCATCTTGGACTTCTCAGGGAATTCTGGCTACCTTCACCGAATGTGTTTCCTATAGGCCTTCATGAGTGAGAGAGGAGAGAAAATCTCGACGACAACATTTCATGCACATTCACACCACAATAGATTGGTGTTTTGGAATGTAAAAATAGACATATTGCAAAAATAGCAACAGTCTTGATGATTAAGGAAAATAAGCCTCATTACTATTAGGAGCTTCATGAAATGATGCATAATCCAAAGTATCACTCACATAATGTAGAGTGCATCTCAAGTAATCTAAATGTGGTTTCTTGCGAACTTGTATAAATTGAATTTCAAGTCCCATAGTGTAGCTTAGATGAGGCCTTAGAATTGTGAGATGTGTCCAAATTCCCATAATTTTCTTGTACATAGTATCATTTTCAAATGCTTCACGGGATGAAGTATCCGACTTCAGATCATGATCATGTGGCATAGAGTTTTCTTACAGTAAGCCATAGCATACATTACAAAATGCTCACCTCATATTGCCTTCAAAAAATTCATATACTTGTTTTTGTATATATAAACTCAACTAGCAAAAAGTAGCACAACACACCAAGGTCTTCCATGTCAAATTCTTGCATAAGAAGTTGCTTTACCTCTTAAATGTTTCCTTCATTATCACCACCTACAATCAAGTTAACATAAATAGCAAAAATTGTGATGCTAGTTGATCTACATCTTGTTTACATTGCTCTGTATATGTATCTATAGAGTCTTTCCATTTTCTTCTTAGTTTAGTGGTTAACTTTAGCATACTTTACTTCCCATTGTGCCCGTCATGTCTATTCTTCCCTAAGATTCTTGACATATATATCCAACTATGTTTTGAGGTCTTGCATCTCTTCAACTAGTTTCATTGATTCTTCTATTGTTTGATTCAATATAGGGAGGTCATCAATTCTTTATTATGATTGCGTAAAGAGTCTGCTTGATCCACATACACCTTAATTTGATTTTCTAGAAACTTACTCCTATTAGTGAGGTGTAGCTTTTTAGCTTCATAGGAATCGTATTTCTTTTATACTTTCTATAGTAGTTATCATGGTCTCTTCTCCCTTCTTTGCAATCTCTACTTTCCTTTTCATGACCTGCTGAGATAGATGTTCACTTAGATCTTTGAATTGATTCTTTCCACATTGGCTTGTTCATATTCTTTGTCTACCTCCAATAACTATTGTTGTGTGTCCATGGCTTTTTGAATCATATGCTTGACTAGAGGTTTTAACTCGGCCATGTCCACATTAAGCCGTGTCTGAGGAATGATAGGTGGTTCTTGTATGTTTACATCATTACCTTCATTGACATATATGGTTCCATTAAATGGTTGCCTGATTTGTACTTGTATTTGTGGCTCATCCTCTTTTCCTTGGTGTGCTCTTGAACTTCTCCCTTCATACACTACGTCCATTAGGAGATGGCTCTACCATCTCATATTGGTTCTATTGGCTCTTTGGTCTCAGGATTTTCTTCTTGTTGTAATTCTTCCTTCAGGGGTAACGTCTTGAATTTAGATCCTTGTTATTTAACTGATGGAGAGGGTGTATGATGGATGCATTGCAAATGTTTAGATAATTTCTTCTTCTTGAGCATGTTCTTCTCTCTCATGGGGTTTATTGTTCCTTTCAAAATGATTGACCATCTATTCAAGTTTATCCTAGCATCCATCATCATTCATTTTAGTATCCATTCAAGTTTAACCTAGCATCCATCATCATTCATTCAGTGTTGAGATCTGCACTCAATGTAGATGGATCTTCCTTGCTCCATTTGAGATAATCTCTTTTTGGTTTGTTTCTTCTCCTTAGTGTCATGCATTTGTTGATAATAGTGACCTTGAACAATGATGTTCACCTCCCCTTCCCTGTATGTGTGAGTTGCTTGGAGGGCTTCCTCTAATTCTACATCTACAAAAGGTAGTGGTTGCATCAATGTAGACTTTGGAACCATATGCATTCCTTTAGCAGAAAGAGTGGTTTCTACCATTGTCTCCTTTCTTATTCTTTTCAAGCCTCCCATCATAGGCTTTGAGCTTGTACGAGCTTCCTCCAATCCACCACACCATGTTTCTTTCTTGGGAACTATGGCTCACTTCACATATTTGGCCATTTCTACTTTTGATGGACTCTCTCATAAGTCGTTATGAATATTTAGCATGTTATAGATAAATATACTCAAAGTTGTACTCCCATTTAGGAAGTTCATGTTTCCCCATTAGTTCTTGTCATGGACAAAGGAAATCATCCTAAACCTCATATTCCATGTGACTTTATATATTTCATGATTTGTGTTACCATTAATGTCCATGTGAAAGGCCAAATGGCCACCGGACACTTCTTTGTATATGTTCTTTAATAAAACATATAGTGGCGTGGTCAGTCACAGACTATAAGTTTGACCGAATTTGTAAGACCTAAGAAGTCTATCTTCGTGCTCCCTGTGTACTGTGTTTTCTGCGTATTCTGCAGCCTCTCTGCGGAGTACTGCGTGTGGCCTTAGAAGCTTGGTTTTATATTTCGAGTATATCGTCGTGGAGCTCTCCAAAAGGAGAGCACACTGAGGTGCATCGCCATCGAAATACTTCACTAGTATCAGAGCAGTTCAAGGCAAAATCTCTATTCCTTTTGTGCAAGCGAAGCAAGCCCCCCCCCCCCCCCAAGGCTTTCTCCAAGGCTTACGACTAAGGTGGCAACCAAGGCATAGACCTTGGCATACCTTGTCATCCGAGTCACCGAAGTCATCGTTGGCACCATTGGCTGTGCAAACTCATTTAGATGAGCACCAACACTATCTGTGTCCTTCATACGAAGGCCATATAATTTTCTCATCAGATACACTTTATTTGATGCCGTCTCTTTTTCATATGTATTGCATAACTTCTTCCAAAGCTCCTCTACACTTTCACAGTCTAATACTGTAAAGTAAACATTATTTGCCAAGTGCAAGCAAATGGTAGACCTGGTCATTTCATCTAACTCATCCCAATCATCTTCATCCATATCAACAGGCTTCTTTGAAATCCCATTTACTGGCTTCCATTGCCTCCTTTGAATCAGCACATCTTTAATCTGATTCTTCCATAGAGCACAGTTTATTCCATCAAATTTTTGGATCTGAAAATGGTCTTTGCCCTGCAAGTTATAGCTCCTCCTCGAAACACTAGCACTAGACCCTGATCCACCGGATGTGCCTAAGACCTCTGATGCCATGATGGTAGAGAACTAAATAGAATGATGATGGAGCTAGAAGAGTCCAAACACCAACAAATAAGTGTATCAAGGAGTAAATGGACCATTGTATAGTTGACTAAACTAGAAATGTAGAAAAATTTTGCGAGAGTACCCTCTGCAAAATTAGCATATGACCAGTGTCAAAGTATCATAAAACTGCAAGTACTAAAATGTCTACCTACATAGTGAATCACTGACTCCACTGCATATAATCCGTTACCCAATAGAAGCCAACTAGGGTTATCGAGCACCTATGAACAACTATCATACATCTCCTATGGCGAGGTTGGGTAAGTCTTCCACCTGCATCACTGAAGAGACCCTGACATCTGGTTGTGTCCAAGTTACAAAAACCTCACCACGGCTGTTGGAACTGAAGGACTCACAAGGCAAGGAAGCTTACGAAGGGAGTCAGAGAGAAGAGAAGGCACAAGCAGACAGAGTAGTCAACGACGATCTGGCAAGTAGGCCAATATTTTTTCAGGACACTAAAGCATATCAAAGAGATGGACACACTAGGAGAAGGAGCAAGTAGGGAGCTCAAAGATATGTATGTCAAATTGTTAGAAGAAATCCCTACAACAATAGTGATTTTCATCACTAAAATCCATTGTAGATACCATTTCATATTTTTGTAGCTCCATTTTGTGCAAGCCAAGGAGTCCTTGAGCTTGAGGATCATTCGAAGTAGCTACCTACCAATTCTCATAATTTTTAGACTTTGTTTGAGTCTTCAAATAGGCCCTAGAACCTAATTTTTAACTAGGCCAGACACTAGGTCTCGACACGGCCAAAACCTAGTCAAAAACTATAAATAGAGCTAGAGAGCTCATTTTTGAGGCTAGCTTGTAATTGATTTGAACTTGTAAGAGCTTTGTGAAAGTAATCTAAGAACTCCATTGCTCCTCACTCTTTGTCTTACCGTGTGTGCGGGTGTGTGTGTAAGTGTGTGCATGTTAGTGTGCTTCTCACTCGTGCACTTCTGCCTTCACTTGCTCGAGGTCTTCATACCATCCTCATGTCTTCCCGGATTGACATTAAAGGAGGTGCTACTCATCAGTGAGCTACACCAAATTTTGGTGCCGTTGCTGGGGATCGAGCTTTAAGGACGAGCGTGTGATGGTAGGACGTAGATTGGAGACGTTGGCATTGTAGGTAATTTCTTCACTCTTCTTATTTTTCTCTTTCTTACCTCACCACCATCATCACCATCATCATCATGACCATCTCCCACCTCCATCTCCATCATCGTGAAAATTTTCAGTTTTGATCTTATCACCTTCTCCATTCCATTTCCCTCATTCCACTTGTGAGAGAGAGCGAGAGAGCAATATTGTGTGCATTGTTTTTGCAGGTTTGTTGAGTTTCTTTCAGGATCCAACTGTATCATCCCCTCCATCACGCTGCGCAGGTACGGAAAAACTCAGAAACTCTCTCTGTGTCGCCGACCTCTGTCGGTCGCGATCGACAAAAAATTCGACCAATTGGTAAAACTAAGTGCACCACCAGGACCAGCACAAAGAGCACATTCCAAATCACTAAACAAAATTGAAAAATTCTGTGTTTCTCTATCAATCGTGACCGACACCATCGATCACGATCGACAGCCACGATCGACAACATCTGTCAATCGTGACCGACAGACCCTCTCAATCGCGACCGACAGACCTGTCGATCGCAACCGACAGACCCCACGACCGACTGAATGCCACGTAGGACCCTGTCAATCGCGATTGACACTGTCGATCGCGATCGACAGCCACGACCGATACCTCAGTCAGTCGCGATTGACACCGTCGATCGCGACCGACTGAATTTTGACGATTGATTGAATTTCTCGCGTTGCCACGTGTCCATCGCGATGGACACAGCCCTGATCGACTGAATTGACGGTCAAAATCCCAGAAAAAGTGTCGATCGTGATTGACACCATCGATCGTGATTGACACCATCGATCGTGATTGACAGGACCGACGACCGACTCTGTCGATCGCGATTGACACTCTCAATCGCGACTGACGTGTCGATCGCGACCGACAGGCCCCGACGGACACCCCTGTCAATCGTAATTGACAGACCTGTCGATGACAGGCTTTTTCGGCCAAATTTCTAGGGTTTTTTCTTGCATATTTTTGGGGTAATTTTGGGCATACTTATCAAGATATTAATGACTCGTGAGGTCCCTACACTTGCATTTTGAGAAAAAAAATCCTGTGAACTGTCAACCTGTTTGAACCCTGTTTTAGTCCCCAAAGCCCTGAACTGTCATAACTTCCTCATACGAAATCCGTTTGCTGTGATTCTTGTCTTGTTGGAAAGCTCTTAGGGAGTACTTTGAAGTTGACCATACGCCGGGTAGGAAAACTGAAGGATCCTTGGGATTGTTTTCCATAAAGGCAAAGGGAAATTTGGTCTGTGAACTACATGCATGAAAGTGACCTATCTCTCATTTGAATTGAAGTCTTGAACTAACTGTGGGACTTTTACAGGTCCACTGAGAGCACTTGAGGGCATCCAAAGCAAGGGTGATTTGCAAGCTTGAGAACCGGGTTCTTGTACACCAAAGGGCAAGGGATCAGCAATCGAGGTTGGAATACTCTCAACTCCCTCTATCAATTCCTAGCTTAGGCTAAGTACAAATAGTGCTAGAAGTAAGTCAGGGCGACGATAGGCATTTATCAAGTTGAAGACTACCTAAATACTCAAGTTCAAGCTAACAACATAATCTTTGTACGGTCGATAACTTTAAAGGAAAAGAACTTAACGTGGGACGATCAACTCAAGTGCGGAAAATCAAATCAAATATTCCTGACGACGCGATATCAGACAAGATCATAAACACGATAACACACTAAAAAAGAATCAAGTGACTGACACCAATTGATCGGCAACGAGGTTGTACTTTGGGCAAAAATTGGGCTACTTAAATTGTGAAGAGATGGATAGGTATGTGCTTGAAGATGAAGAGGTGTTGCAAAATCCTTGATCTACACCAGCCAAATGAACTCCAGGAGTATATGGTGGGCCCTTTTAGCTTGCCAATGGATGTATTAGACACCCTATGTACCTTGGAAGATCACTCTCAAAAAGATAGATCAAAACAGATAAGTTGGAGTTAGCTCAGAGGTGAAAACTTGCTATTCTTGGTTCATACACCTATCCAGTGTTTTACATAATTCTCTGAGCACAGCAGCAATTAGCTTAATTCCTCTTGGGGAAGTCTAGCTAGCTTAAAGAGCTAACTTTCAAGAGTAATCTCATCAAAAATAAAAAAGCACACACTGAGAATGAGTTTTAACAACTGATGACATCATCCAGATTTTCATGGGCTGCTACAAAAATAGACCAGTGAGCAGAAAAATCACCATAACTCACAAATTAGAAATGCAATGATTATGAAAATTTGTATGGTTATACTAGACAGTAAGCTAAATCCAACAAACTTTAAATCACTGAATTTGGATACGTAACCACTGAGAAACACCTCTGACAAGATGAGTGAAAAAGTCGGGTACCTGACAGAGAGGTGAAGATGAACAGACCCTGTTGACTTCAAATGAACATAACTGAAGATTGCAAGATGAAAATGACATGAAAATTTATGAGCATATAGTAGACTTATAGAGCTAACGTTACGAAGTTAAATCACTGAAAATGATGCACCAAGCTCAGAGAAAACATCTCTGCAAGCGGACTAAGAAAACTGAGAGTAATGGCAGTGAGTAGTACACTTCACAAGAACATGGAAAGATAAACCCAAATAATCATGAAAATGAAAGTATATTGCTTGTACAATACAATGACTTACTGATACATATGTGTGCCTTGTAATCACACCTTGATATGGCATAAAGCTCAGCTCTTGGAGGTCTTCACATAGGTCTCTCTAACCACGACTAAAACTGCCATCTATTTATAGTTGAGTTTGGGAGGCTAACTTCCCTCAATCACTCCCCAATCAATCAATGATTGATTTGATTCTCTACCTACCACAAATCACGAATTCGTGGCTCCTCTTTGCACTCTTGATCAAGTGGACTCAACCACTTAAGATTCTCTTACTTTTACATTAAGTAAACTCTTCAAAAGTTACAAGAGGTAGTTCACAAGTGAACTTTACATAGTCTTCTTTTTAAAGCTTCTTCCAAGACTTTGTGAGACTCAAGCCAATACTTAGGCTTGTCATAGACTTGCTCCAACAGCTCCCCCTCAAGCCAAGTATGCTTGAGGTCTTCAATCTTCCAAGATTACCTGCAAACCAATCATAGCCTTGAATTTGCAAAGCTTTGTACCATCCAATGCTTTGGTTAGAATATCTGCACATTGTTGATGAGTGGACACATATGATATTTGAATCTCTTTGCTTAGAACCTTTTCTCGTACATAGTGATAATGAACTTCAATATGTTTAGTCCTTGCATGAAAAATAGGATTAGCAGCCAAGTGAATAGAACTCATATTGTCACCAAAAATAGTTGGAGTTCCAAACTCCAATCCAAGATCTTTGAATAATGTCTTCATCCACATAGCTTCTTGTGTAGCTATGGCAAGACCTCTATATTCAGCTTCAGTAGAAGAGAGAGCAACTGTGGGTTGCTTCTTGGATGACCATGAAATAAGCTTTGAACCTGCAAAGGTAAGATAACCTGAAGTGCTCCTTCTATCTTCCTTGGAGCCAGCCCAATCTGCATCAGAAAATAGCTTCAAACCTAAATCAGATACATAAGGATAATAAAGTCCTTCATTTATGGTTCCTTTGAGATACTTGAGAATCCTTTTGGTAGCATCCATATGTGGTTTCTTTGGTGTGTGCATAAATTGGCTTAGCACACTCACACTGTAACATATATCTACTCTTGTCAATGTGGCATAGTTGAGACTACCCACTAGACTTTGATATGATGTGATGTCCTCTATGAGTTCACCTTCATGTGAGCTCAATTTGTGATTGACCTCCATTGGAGTACCTGCAATCTTACAATCTTGCATCTTGAATTTTGCCAACATGTCCTTAATGTACTTCCTTTGAGTGAGAAACAAACCATGATCTTTGTAGACAACTTCCAAACCTAGGAAGTAGGTAAGTGAACCCAAATCACTTATCTTGAACTCTTCTCTCATCTGATCTTTGATCTTCTTCATACCATCTGCATCATTTCCTGTCAATATAATATCATCTACATATACACATAGATAGATGACCTCGGAATTACTCTTTTTAATAAAGAGTGAAGGATCTGCCTTGCTTGGTTGAAAGCCTTTGTCTGCAAGAATGAAACAAGCCTGAAATTCCAAGCTCTTGGAGCTTGCTTGAGACCATACAATGCTTTGTTAAGTTTACACACATAATGAGGATAAACTTGATTCTCAAAACCAGGTGGTTGTGCCATATATACCTCTTCTGTTATCCAACCATTCAAGAATGCATTCTTTACATCTAGTTGAAGTATCTTCCAATTCTTGGAAGAGGCAATACTAAGCAAAACCCTAATAGTAGGCATCTTTGCCACAGGAGAGAAGGTCTCCTCATAATCAATTCCCTGAGTTTGTGCAAAGCCTTTTGCTACAAGCCTTGCCTTATACCTGTTAATGGAACCATCAGAATTCTTCTTGATTTTATAGACCCATCTTGAGCCTATTACCGTCATGGATGAAGTCTTGGGCACCAAATCCCAAGTGTTGTTTTCCTCAAGTGCTTCAATCTCTTCCTTCATTGCATGCTTCCATTCTGTTTTTGCTTTGGCCTCTTCAAATGATGATGGCTCCTCTTGGTTTATGTCCTGTGCTATGTAGATAGAATGTTTAGTTACTAATGAGGTGTCAAACCCATACCTTTCTGGTTTTTTCTTTTCCCTCATAGATCTTCTTAGGCCATGATGTGATGATTCTGCTTCATGTCCAAGTTCCTGCAATTTTGCTTTACCTTTAGACTTCCATGCTTTGATCTTTTCCATGTGAGATTCTTCATCATCCTCTGAGGTGTCTTGTTCTTCAATCTTTGATTGTTCTCTACCAAGCTTTGGAAAATCTTCTTCAAGATCATATGGTAAATTGATCTTCTTGCATGAATCTTCATACCATGAATTGTTCTCATCAAAAACTACATCTCTGCTTACCAAGAATCCTTTGTTGGTAGGGTTGTATAACCTGTAGCCCTTTTGATTGTTGTCATATCCAATAAATACACACCTTTCTGTCTTTGGATCCATCTTGCCTCTAACCTGTGAAGGAACATGAGCAAAAGCAATACATCCAAAAATTTTACAATGATCTAAGCTTGGTATTCTTCCATTCCAAGCCTCATATGGAGTCATCCCATCAAGGGATTTTGAAGGCAACCTGTTAATCAAGTAAGTGGCTGTAGATACAGCCTCGGCCCATAAGTAATTAGGTAAATGCTTTTCATTTAACATAGACCTTGCAGCTTCAACAATTGTCCTATTCCTCCTTTCTGCCACTCCATTTTGCTCAGGAGTGTACCTTGTAGTTACCTCTCTTTTGATTCCTCTTTCTTGAAGAAAAGAATCAAAATCATGGGAGAAGTATTCTCCCCCTCCATCTGACCTTAGCCTTTTTAGTGATTTACCTGTTTGATTCTCCACAAGAGCCAAATATCTTTTGAAACGTGAAAAAACTTCATCTTTGTGTTTCATAAAGAATAGGATAGTCCATCTGCTGCAATCATCAATAAAGGAAACATAATACCTTGATCCAGATATTGAAGCTTCCTTGCTAGGTCCCCATACATCTGTATGAACCAACTCCAAGAGATCTCCATGCATATAACCTTTCTTCATGAATGGTAACCTGTGAGACTTTCCAAATTGACATGCACTGCACTTATAAATCATATGTTGTTTTGACAAATTAGGAAGTCCAAGTACACTTTGGTCCCTGCAGAATTGCTTTAATGACCTTTCACCAATATGTGCTAACCTTTTGTGCCATACTTCCAATTCTGTGAGTGTCTGACTACCATAATTAAAGAGAGCAATGTTTCTAGTGTCCTGTAATTCAAATGTGAACAATCTACCTGTCTTTTCACCTTTTGCAATTCTTCTGAATCCTTGACTTGGATCTTCAACAAATGCTCCTGCTTTTGTGAACCTGACTTGCAACCCTTTCTCTACTATCTGCCCAACACTTATCAAATTCTTTGTAATGGTAGGGACATAGAGTACCTTACTGAGTAGGTTGATGTTTCCATCAGGTGCTTTGACATTGCCTATTTTCTCCACAGGATGTTTTGTATCATCTCCTGTTTGTACCTCATGCTTATTCCTTGGATCTTCTAAATCTGATAGGAGTGCCACATTTCCTGCCACATGATTTGAACAACCTGAATCTATGTAGAAAACATGCTCATCAGATTTACCTTGTGGCATAGCCATGTTCATGATCAATAATGAATCCTCTTTGTTTGAGTCTTCTGTGTAGTTATTGTAGTCTCTCCTTCCTTTGTAGCCTCCTTGATAGTTTGAATGATTGTAGTTGTTGTAGTTGCCATGGTAGTTGTTGAACCTTCCTCTTGAGTAGCCATAACTTCCTCTATTGTATCCTCTGCCTCTTTGATTCCTGGAATTCCTAAAGCAATTTTCAGTTGTATGATTAGTTAATCCACAAATAGAACATGAGTTGGAGTCTTGGGATCTCCCCCTGCCTTGTCTACCTCCTCTTCCTCTACCTCTGCCATGTCTTCCTCTACCTGCATAGTTAGCTTGATATGTACCTGCTTCATCATCCACTTTCTTTGCCTTTCCTTTGTTATCTTTAGACTTGCTTTTATCCGTGTATAAAGCTGAAGATTGATTACCTTTAGAGCTTTCTCCATTTTTGATAAGCTTTGCCTCTTGAGTAAGTAGTTGTCCAATGAGTGTGTTGAAATCAGGTACATGCATGTCCATGTACAAATCCATAGCTGTGGTGAATGCTTCCCACTTGTCATCTGCCTTCAAGCCATTGATGACCTGCCTTACAATTTGCTCTTCATCTATTACCTCTCCAATGCTTCCCAATTGATCTGCTATGTCCTTGAGCTTTATGACAAAATCAGTCACATTTTGTTTGGGAGCCTTCTTGAGAGTTGTGAACTCCAGCCATAGTTGATGCTTCCTAGCTTTGGTACTTGAAGAAAAGAAAGCTTCAAGTGCATCCCACACTTCCTGAGATGTCTTACAACTTCTAATGTGAGGCAACAAAAAATCTGAGATAGAGTTGAGGAGATAAGACCTTGCAAGTGCATCCTTGGAGCACCATGTGCTCAATCTTTCTTGCTCTTCTTGTGTTGGTTGACTTTTGTTCCTAAAACTTGGCATAACTTCATCTCGAGCCACATAACCATATAAACTTCTACCTTGGAGATAAGCTTCCATCCTTAATGACCAAGCTGAGTAATTACCTCTATCCAATTTGTCAATTGATGAAGGAAATCCATCTGCCATGTTGTCCAACCTTGCTCTGATACCACTGTGAAGAGATGGATAGGTATGTTCTTGAAGATGAAGAGGTGTTGCAAAATCCTTGATCTACACCAGCCAAATGAACTCCAGGAGTATATGGTGGGCCCTTTTAGCTTTCCAATGGATGTATTAGACACCCTATGTACCTTGGAAGATCACTCTCAAAAAGATAGATCAAAACAGATAAGTTGGAGTTAGCTCAGAGGTGAAAACTTGCTATTCTTGGTTCATACACCTGTCCAGTGTTTTACATAATTCTCTGAGCACAGCAGCAATTAGCTTAATTCCTCTTGGGGAAGTCTAGGTAGCTTAAAGAGCTAACTTTCAAGAGTAATCTCATCAAAAATAACAAAGCACACACTGAGAATGAGTTTTAACAACTGATGACATCATCCCGATTTTCACGGGCTGCTACAGAAATAGACCAGTGAGCAGAAAAATCACCATAACTAAAAAAGTAGAAATGCAATGATTATGAAAATTTGTATGGTTATACTAAACAGTAAGCTAAATCCAACAAACTTCAAAGCACTAAATTTAGATACGTAACCATTGAGAAACACCTCTGACAAGATGAGTGAAAAAGTCGGGTACCTGATAGAGAGGTGAAGATGAACAGACCCTGTTGACTTCAAATGAACATAACTGAAGATTGCAAGATCCAAATGACATGAAAATTAATGAGCATATAGTAGACTTATAGAGCTAACTTTACCAAGTTAAATCACTGAAAATGATGCACCAAGATCAGAAAGAATATCTCTGCAAGCTGACTGAGAAAACTGAGAGTAATGGCAATGAGTAGTACACTTCACAAGAACATGGAAAGATGAACTCAAATAATCATGAAAATGAAAGTATATTGCTTGTACAATACAATGACTTACTGATACATATGTGTGCCTTGTAATTACACCTTGATATGGCATAAAGCTCAGCTCTTGGAGGTCTTCACATAGGTCTCTCTAACCACGACTAAAACTGCCATCTATTTATAGTTGAGTTTGGGAGGCTAACTTCCCTCAATCACTCCCCAATCAATCAATGATTGATTCGATTCTCTACCTACCACAAATGACGAATTCGTGGCTCCTCTTTCCATTCTTGATCAAGTGGACTCAACCACTTAAGATTCTCTTACTTTTACATTAAGTAAACTCTTCAAAAGTTATAAGAGGTAGTTCACAAGTGAACCTTACATAGTCTTCTTTTTAAAGCTTCTTCCAAGACTTTGTGAGACTCAAGCCAATACTTAGGCTTGTCATTGACTTGCCCCAACATAAATAGTCATATGAACCTTAGATTAGGACGACATCTAGTAAGAGATAGACAAAGTCTTAGGTCTTCAGAGGCTAGTGTTAATCATACTGCTAGGTCTTGGGCCCAGCAGTTGAGCCACCACTCGCATTACCCTAGCTCAGAGACTAGTGAATCAGAGATTTCTCAAAGTATGGAGAGACCTACAGGAAGTTCAGGTGTGCCACATTTGTATAGGGTGGAAGGCCCCTACAAGACGCAGCTGGAATACCTTAGGACCAACCGATTAGGTGCTAGCATCTATGAGGACAGCCTAGGAAGATCCGTGGCCAGATTAAGAACCCTGACCAATCCATTGGAATAGAACACCCAGCTGTAAAGTTTGAAAATGGAGCATACTTGGACAAAGAAGGAACCATATATGTAGTCACCAGTCACCTAGATAGGACAGACGAATTCCGAAATGTGATCCCAGAAACGGACATAGGTGACCTAGAGCAAGGAAACATGGGTATAGAACCTAGAACCCCTCGAGGAAAATCGGTTCTCACTAGGATTATCACACCAGAGTGGATTCCCCAGGATAATAAGAGCATAGATTTGCTCCTAAATCAAGAAACCGATGAAGCCTTTTGGAGGTATAAATCTGATAGGCCAAATGATGTAGGGTCAATCATGATCTATGAGTTCAAAGATCGTGATAACCCAGGCAGAGTGACCTACTTAGATCACGCTTCAGAGAGGATCTTTGTGGTTACAGAACATGAGAGGCATGCTTATACTTGGAAGGGTGAATTCGTTTTCTCCCAACCTAGATCGAACGTGTCCTATGGCCACCCGGGAGCTGGAGCATCCCAAGCTCATGGAGCTCAAAGAGACAGAAGCAGAGATAGGCCAGAAGTAAGCTTTGCCAACCCTGGGGGCAGAGAAAGAACGAGAACGGAAACAAATAGAGTGGAACCTGAGGTACTTAGAGCTCCAAGGAATCAAAGAAATACGGATGAGTTCCCTCTACCAAGACCTAGAGAGCACACAAGGACTTTGAGACCGACTCAACTAGTTAGTCCATGAAGAACTACTTCGATGGCACTAGAGATCCATACGATCATGTGGCTGAGTTTACGCAAGTCTTGAGAGCTGAACAAGTTGAATATTTGTTCACGCAATACAATGCCTTTGGTCTAATGCTTAGGAACACCACCCTGACATGGTTTTAGCCACTAAACGAGAGGCAGTTCAGGAGCATAGACCAACTTCTAGAGGCATTCATTATCGAATTCTCTAAAAGTGGCATAAGACATAACACTTCCTCACTGATTCACAACTTCAAGCAAACCCCTCAAGAAACCGTGAGACTTTCCAGAAGAAGATTTAGGCAACATCTAGAGAGATGCCCTGTCCCTGAGTTACCCACACCAGCTAAGCAAGTGGCTTTATTCTTGGATGGATTGTTAAGTACCAAATTGAGATCATATGTGTACTTGAAGGACCCTAGGACCATAGAAGAGTATGTACGCATGTGCATTGACATTGAGGATAACCTAGGGGAGGAATTAGAGCTTTCAAAAATCTACAAAGATATAGATAGTGCCTCTAGCCTCTCTTCCTCGCAATCCACATCAATTGAGGAACTTGCAGAGAAAGTAGCTCAGAAATTAGGTCTCACTAGCAAACAGATCCCAAGATTTGCCCCAGTGAAAAGATGCTATACTTGTGGAGGTGACCATATGGCAAATGTATGTCCCATTATGGCTCAACCCCAAGTAAATCCTAGTAGCCAGTACTGCACCATAGAATGAAGATACACAAATCACACAGCACAAGACTGCCCATACAATAAGCAAGCGGTTAGGCAAACCTACCCTCAGCCATACCCTCAACAAGGTAGATACCAGAGTCAATACCCACCCCAACAGTATATTAGGCCTTAGCAAAATTACCAACCGCAATATCAAGCCCAACTGAGACCCCAGCCAGTGCTAGCACAGCAATCACCTGCTCCTACTAATGTGATTCCGGTAAAAAATGCAGCTGCAGAAGAGAATCTGAATAGAGCTATAGTTCTGTAACACCATTGCTTTCTGAAAGTGACCCGAGTGACCATAGCTTTGATTCGACGCATATTGATAGCCCCAGGCTTACTACATGCAATCTCGTGAACATGGTGAGTCCTACTACAGTGAAGAACCAAGTGAACCTAGTTGGGAGCCAGAGTACACAAAACCCAACTCTAGACCCCAACCTAGGTAGGTAAGACCCCCATTCCCTAGAGGACCATGCTACAGATGTCAGGGAGATCACCTCATTCGTGATTGTCCCTTACCTCCACCTACACAACCCCAGTCAGTGACGATCCAGGGCTATTGCCAGGAGTGTGGAAAGGAGCATCTTTTACGAGATTGCCCAAAGAATCCTAATAATATGCCAAAAATCACTCCTATCAATGTCGTAGGGTTAGTTGTAGACTCCACAGGAAGTGTGACGTCCACTACGCCAGTGCAAGTGATCACTAGAGCCTAAGCCTTACAGCAGAACCAAAGTTTAGGCCAGGAAAAGAGCCCAGATGTTAGTGAAACGGAGAGCATGACAAAGAAGAGGACTAGAGCTTAGAGAGATAGTCGTGAAAGAATGAAAAGACATTGGGCAAAGAAAATGAGTGAACTTGAGGAAAGCCTAAGAGAAACGAGAGCCAGGATAACCGAACTCACATCTCAAACTCCCTCTCACACTACCCCTCCTCCACCATTCCCAACTCCATCCGACCCGCCACCTTCCAAACCGCCTCACCTAATTCCACCACCCCCTAGAGTAGGATCAGTCCTAGCAGATCCCACTCCCGAGGACCTAAACATGATGCTTAAAGCATATCAGGCCAGAATCCAAGATGGACCAAACATAATTGATCATGGAAAGTGCTACCCTAGAGCAAAATTAGAGCTTGAACGAACTAAAATTTGTGCTAAGATGGTGGAATTAGCTCAAACCATGTTTGAAGCCAGCCGCCTCTTTAACATATCTAGCTCAGCCAAGACGCAGCTGCACTTTGAAGGACTGTTAGAAAGAATAGAGAGGCTAATTGCACAATCAGAAAAGGAACCAGCCTCTCAACACAAGGACAAGGCAACTGAAAGAGTAGGTCTTCCTGCCCAGGAAGCCTATGTGCCTAACTCTACCGAGCCAGACACATCATCTTCTATGAATCGGTTCACACCCGAATTCCTACGAGAGATTCAAGAAGACAAATGGGCTAAAGAAAGTGAAGTCCCTCCTCCCATTGAACTTGTGGATGATGCACACGACCAATTCCCACAAGACATCCCATCCATTTATGAGGAGCAGGAGAGCACCCAATCTCAGGAAAGATTAGACTTTGAGTCTAACTCTCTACAAGAATTACCCCACTTCACAGGCCCATGGGAAGCTAAGTCCACTTGTATGAGAGCACCCACGGTCATGGTACAAAATGAGGACTCAGTCATACCTAGGAACACAGAGGTAGTGAAAAACACTAAAGTACAGTGCAACCTCACCTTAGAAGAGTTACTCAAAGTAAGGCCAGAGCTATGGAAACATGTAGCCAAACAAGTACCAGAGATAGCAAAACCTCGTTCCCAGGTAGGATCCCAGAGAACAGTGCCAGAAATACCATTGGACAAGATAGGAGACATGAGTGAGGGCGAAGAGGGAAACACATATCTTTCTATCACCCATCAAGGATACACCACCAAGGCCATTCTAGACTCAAGCGTAGGAGTTGCAATTGCTACCACTTCCCTATGGAAGCGTTGGGGCAAGCCAGCACTCAGGCCCACGAGGATGAAATTGCAAATGGCCGATGGTCACATAGAGCGACCCTTAGGGCTGTTAGAAGGAATAACTCTCACCACATGTGGTGTTGAGTTTGAGCATACATTTGCTATATGTGATTTTAGCAAAAATCATGCCTATGAAATGATCTTGGGACGACCCTTTATGCGATAGTTGCAAGTGGTACAGGACTGGGGAACCAATTCCTTGTACCTGCAACACTTAGGTGTTACGACCAAAGTGAATCTCAAAGATTACTCTCATAGGGATGTCCCTCCTATCCAATGGAATCCCATCCATAGAGCCAAAGATGATACGGAATCGGTGCATTCCATAGGATCAGGATCCTCATGGATGCATGAAGATACCCACTTATGGATGTGCAAAGTAGTAGTAGAAGAAGAGAAGAGAGAAGAAGCCAGAGAGATAGGTGCAAAAGAAACACATAGATCAATTCAAGACCCAACCTATGCACCTGTAGTCTTTCCTGACGAAGAATTTGAACCCCACGGCTGGGCAGAAATCCTAGCAACAATGGATGTAGCCATCAATGAAGAACAATGGACACCTCACTATGATGAAGATGGCTATGACATTTCAGTCTTCTCCATAGAGCCAATCATGGGAGAGGCAGTGTTAGAAGAGTGTGAACCTAGCCCTGATGCATTTGAGGATGCAAGTGACTCCGATCTAGAGTCAATCATTATGGACCCAGCTTTTGCATCAGATGAAGAATACTTCTATGAAGTAGAATTTCAACCCCAGAGGCATGGAGAGCTTACAAATGATGTAAGGCTAGCCACACATGTGACCCCGAAGGAAGAAGGAAAGAAAAGAAAGAAGAGAGAAGTCACACCAGAAGCGGAAGAATCTTTGTTTGAGGTCCCGGAAAATTTTAAGAAGTATGAGATAGATGACAGGAGAGTCATGATCAGAATGCCTAAACGAGAGGCGCAATCGGGGGAGGCCTATGATAACAAAGAAACCACCAAGAAAATAGTGGTAGCCGTGGAAGAAGGAGAAGTGAGATGCACGTACATAGGCCATGACCTGACGGAAGACGAAGAGCACAAATTGATAGCCTTGCTAAGAGAATACAGAGATGTATTTGCTTGGAGTTACAAGGATTTGAAAGGCGTGGACCCCGACATATGCTCACACACTATCCCTATGACCTCAGATGCCAAACCTTCTAAGCAAAAGCCATACACATATAATGATAATTATGTTGCTAAGATCAAAGAAGAGATAGATCATCTGGTAGAAGCTGGATTCATCTATGAAATTGAGCACACTGAGTGGGTATCCCCCATCGTAGTGGTGCCCAAGAAAAATTGGAAAGTTGCGTGTATGCATTAACTTAAAGAAGGTCAATGCAGCCACAGTTCGAGATAACTATCCACTTCCTGGATTTTTAGGCTACAATCAAGTAGCCATAGCCCCAAAAGATCAGCATAAGATGGCTTTTTCCACTGAATGGGGCATATTTGCCTTTAGAGTAATGCCATTTGGGCTTACCAATGCACCAGCTACCTTCCAGAGGCTGATGTGCCATGTATTTAAAGAGTTCCTGAGGAAGAACTTAGAAGTCTATGTTGATGATCTTTGTGCTCATTCAAACATTAGACAAACCCATATTCCTGAACTCAGACAGATCTTTGACAAATGTAGAGAATATCAAGTCTACCTGAACCCAGAAAAGTGCATTTTTATGGTCAGGCAAGGCAAGATTCTAGGACACATAGTGTCAAAGAATGGCATATCCACTGATGAAGAGAAAGTGAGAGCCATAGCCGAGTTACCTAGGCCAAAGAATGTCAAGGAAGTACAAGCTTTCATGGGGCATTGTGGTTATTATCGACGGTTTGTACACATGTATGCCATCATAGCAAAGCCTCTGTATGGACTTTTGACTAACTTTGAGTGGACTAATGAATGTGAGAATTCCTTCAATGAGCTTAAATGGCGATTATGTTCAGCACCAATCTTGACCACACCAGATTGGAATAAGCCTTTCCATGTTCATGTGGATGCATCCAATCATGCTATTGGGTGTGTACTCGTGCAGCCTACCGGTGAAGGTAATATGGATCTTCCAGTTGCCTATGCTAGTAGACAATTGAATGCAGCTGAACGAAATTATACCACTACCGAGAGAGAAGGACTAGGCATGGTATATGCAGTTAAAAAGTTTAGACATTACTTGCTTGCAAATAAGTTTAAATTTTTTACTGACCATCAGGCACTGCTATATCTCGTGAACAAGCCATGCAATACAAGAAGATTAGTAAGATGGTTTCTCTTGTTAATGGAATATGACTTTGAGGTTGTGGCAAGGAAAGGGAAGACTCACTTGAGAGCAGACCATCTCTCTAGGCTCACATTTGGAGAAGCCCCACAAGGAGTGTCAGATGACCTTCCTGATGCTTACTTGTTTAATTTGGAAGTGGTGCCGCAGTGGGCTAAGCCATTAGTGCCAGTATTGACGTACGGGCCTAACCACCCAGTAATAAACACATAGGATAGAGAGGTAGTAAAAGCCCAAAAGTATCACATCATGGCAGGTAGTATGTACAAGCACACAGATCAAGGGATCTTGGCTTGTTGTGTGGAAGAGGATGAGTACGCTAAATGGTTGCAATTAGCACATGTAGGTGCATTAGAGCAACACTACTCAAATCCACAAACCCTACAGACACTAAGGAGACTCGGAGTGCATTGGCCGACTATGGAAGCTGATGTCCAAAAGTTGTGTAAGGAATGCTTAATCTACTGCACTAAAACACCTGTGGAACATGCCACTCTTTATCAAGTGTCCATAGTGCCAGATTGGAGTGAACCACTAGTATCTTTCCTGAGGACGAAAACATTCCCTCCAGACATGACTCTGGCTAGGAAAAGGAGTTTAGAACAAGAAGCCTTGGATTACTCACTCATTGGTGATAATCTATACAAACATGGTAAAGATGGTTACCTCAGACTATGTGCCCATGAGAGTGAATATCTCAAGATCTTGGCAACTGCTCATGAAGGTGTAGCAGGAGGACATTTTGGACCAGACCGAGTGATTAAAGCGATCCTATTTGCAGGCTTCTGGTGGCATACCCTTCACATGGATGCACATGCCTATGTGAAACGGTGTGATGTTTGTCAGAAAACTCACTATCCTATACACAAGGATGAGATGCCACTGAAACCTATGATGGGTGGACGTGCATTCTCTAAGTGGGGAATAGACTTCGTAGGTCCTATTAATCCCCCAGCTAAGGGTTCCCATGCTGAGTATATCATTGTTGCCACGGACTATCTAACCAAGTGGGTAGAGGTAAAAGCCACAACAAAGAACGATGCTCAAACAACAGCTAAGTTCTTATTTGAGAATGTATTCACCAGATACGGGTTACCTATAGAGCTAGTCAGTGACAGAGGCACTCACTTCTTGAATGAAGTTATTGAAAATCTGCTCCAAGAATTCTTGGTAGTACATAAGAAGTCTGCCCCCTATCACCCCTAAGCTAATGGCCAGGCTGAGAGCACAAATAAGATCTTATGCAATGTATTGACGAAATTAGTGAACAATAAATGCTCTGATTGGGACAAACAGCTACACCATGCTGTTTGGGCATACCGAGTCGCCTACAAAACTGTACTCCAAGCCACCCCCTTTCAGATGGTATTTGACCAAAATGCAGTGCTACCGTTGGATTTCTTAATACCTACATTGAAAGTAGCACAAGAGCATGAATGGATGGGTCATGAACTCTCCTCTAGACTTTTTGACCTTGAACGACTAGGAGAAACAAGACTCAGGGCGGCTAGAGGGATATATGCAGCTAAGAAACGACAGAAGGCATACTTTGATGCCCACGTTAAGGATAAAGGTTTGAAGGCAGGTGACCTAGTACTAGTCTACACTTTGAAACAACATGCGAGGAAACTAGAGAAGAGAGGCTACGGACCCATGATCATTAATAGAATCTCAACAAGTGGAGCAGTGCAGCTAGCCACATTAGAAGGCGATATTCTCCCGAGTTACATAAGCGGATGTAGAGTGAGGTTATATCAGGAACCTCTGACGGAAGAGATGCTAAGTCGACTCAACACTGCTAAGAAACGCAAAGAAGAAGAAAGATGAATTCGAGAAGAAGCTCAAGCAGAAGCATTAGAACGCATCCGGAGAATGAAGTTGAGAAGACAGGGTAGAGAGCAACCTAAGACAGATGCATATGCAGATCAAGGATATCATGTGGCTATGTGTGAAGTTTCAGGTATCAGCTCTCATAGGATAATTGATGGAGGTCCTTTTATAACCTTAGAGATAGGACAAGGAGAGGGTGCAAGGACTGTAAGAGCCTTGATTGACTCAGGGGCAGCCACTAGTGCTGTTAAATTTTCTTACTGTCAAAAGTTGAAATTAATTGTCAATCCTATAGAAGATAATCTCATAGGATTGGGAGATGTGGAAACCCCTTGCATGGGGGAGGTGGAACTTCCCCTCTATATTCAAGACGAAGTAATGACAGTCAAAGTACTAGTGTGTCAAGATGAGGACCTCACTGAGCCTCTTGTCTTGGGTCAGGACTGGATCTATGATCATGCAGTCTACCTAAACCTAAGAAGTGGACTTCTTCAGGTATGGGTAAATCATAGCCGAATTACAGTTGAATTGGAAAATGAGGCACTCAAGGAATTAGGTAAGGCATGAGCTCTTGGTCCTTCCAGGGGCGCACATGAAGTTGACAATGCTATTCTTGTCCAAAATTGTATGATGCAGAAAGAGGATTGCCTAAATGATGGAGTCAAGGATAAGACGACACTCCCTTCTTTTCCAAAGGCCGGAGGGATGCAGCAACCAAAGGCAGATCAAATACAGAAGGAGCAGAGTACTACCTATACTAGAGGCCAAAAAAACGTGCGAAGCAGAATGTCTCAGCTATTGAGACAAGTGTGGGTGGGGAAAGGCGAACACCCTGTTGCGACCATGCCAACCCCACGGCCAAAACCTCTTATTAGTAATCAACAACACAACACTAATAAGAAGTCTTTCATAAATTCTTGTGTGAAAGTGAAGTCTATTTGGGTACCCAAGAAGTCGATGAAAGCCAGCCCACAATCACGACAAATCTGGGCGTCTAAGGCTTGCTTGCGGGCTCAAATAGCTACACCAAGGCCACACCCGGTACAACATGTTTCACTCACGCGAACATCCGATGCCCATTCTTATACATCACGCACAGACACATATTCTTCCATGAGCACAAGTAGAATCACTTGTAAATGGGTACCTAAAAAGCCTCATTTTCAAGCAGATACTCCTATCAAACCTTCCAGAGTCTCCACAAAATCAAGATCAAAACCCATCCACTGTGTTTGGTAGCCTAAAACTTGTAATAAACCCCCAGACCCCAGTTGTAAATCCATGTCCACCTACTAACTACGTCACTCTCACACTACATCATTCCACTTAGCTCTTAGGTCTACCCAATTCCTAACTACACACACAAGCACCGAGCACTTAATAGCCTGCTAATCTCTCCAGAACCTCATGTTAATGTTTTAATGGGGACAAAACGGTTCTATCTTGTCCTTTACAATGTTAACACATGTTTCTATATTCTCACAGAGTCAGGAGGCAAGAAGTAACATGGCAGATATGGCAGGAACTAGCTCCCATGCAGGCACCAGCCTCCAAGTCGTGGACATTGAAAGTCTTCCCATTGAGGAGGAATTGAAGGAACGCCCAGTGGCATTGAGGGCATTACACGCCATCCGGATTCAGAATCCTCCACAGGGGCACACAATGCCAGTCAGCAAGAACTCACATTGGTTCAGTGATGTGGCAGGATCTCTGGGTGAAGGCACTTACATGTGGGAGGCTAGGATAGAATTCAATGGGCGTTGGGGCAGGTATCACTTCTTCACCAGAGAATTTGAGAAACTGCAGAATAATGAAGGCCTAAAACCTATATGGAAGAAGGCGGGACTCTACGATTACTTCAAATTCCAATTTCCAAAGCCCGACTTTCTAAGATGCTCATATTTGATTAGCACCCTCACGTCGAGCAAAGACAAAAAGGAATTACAGCACCTTTTTTCTCCCATCTCTTACAAGGGGCAATGAACTGAAGCGCTTCACGCTGACTATCAATTTGGTAAGGGAAGCTCTAGACATGAAAGGTATGCACATTCCTACGGAGAAAGAGACTATGGTCCCCGACAATATGAAGAACAAGAATCTGACAAAATTAAAGGACATGGTGGCAATGACACGTACAATTGCCATTCACTTACGAATGGTCATGCAGCATTTTGCATTTCCCGCTCAAGAGAGGTTCACAATGCCACCTAAGAAGATATGGTTTAGTCTATACTTGGTTGACACCTTTGATTTGACAATCAATATGTCCCACTGGATTATCGACCAAATCCACTTGGCTCATCAAAGGTGGTATAAAAAACAAAAGTGTGTACTGTATGGATGTTGTGCTCTCACCCGGATTGTGTATAGATGTTTGGCTTATGATGTGCCAGTTCAGAGGGCATTAATTTGGATCAGGGTACAAGAATTTCAACGTAGACTATCAACCTCAGGACCGCCATCAAAGAAAATAAGAGGCGTAGTTCAGATGCCCTGTGCACAACCCCGCGGTGCGACATTGACACTAGAGACAACTCCACAACTTCCAAGGCGGGTACAACCCTTCACTATCAGATTACCAAGACACATCACTGATGGACCGAATCTGGTGTTCCCACCTGTACCAACCAACCTAGAGTTTCCTCACGGATTCACATTAGAAGACCTAACTGATGAGGAGGTAGCCAGAATAATCAAAGCTATTAACACGGAAGTCGAGGCCGAGCAAGCTAGTGGACAACAAACTGCTACAGACCAACCCCATCCCAGACAACCAGAGGTCGTTGATGTGGAGGGTGAAGAAGAAGAAGAACAAGAGGAGGAACATGATGGACAATCCGAGGAAGAAGAGCAGGAATATGATCAAGAAGCTCTGCAAGTACTTGAGGGTGCCCAAACTTATACGAAGGAATTGAAAAAGCTCTATGATACCATCAACAGGGTTCAAGAGCAACATAGACTGTCCCTCGCAGCAGGAAAAGCTCTCATGAACCAAATCCTTGAGGAGGAAGGAGTAGACGAGCAATACCGCGCCACACTTGATATGATATCTGATGCTTTAGGAGTACCTGAGATGGTGCATACTGCCCTTGCACAAGCACGAAGAACGGAGCAAAGATACGGCAGACGTCCCCCTCGATCAGCAAAACAGATGAATGTATTAGTATCAAAACCACAAGGTACATCCACAACCACGGGCACAACACACACCGTTCATGATACTGAGGAAACCCATACATCAAGTGCACCTCCGTCACCCCCTTTGCCACCCCTGCCTCCCACTCCACCACATTCACCTCCCACAGCCAGTGTAACCAATACTGTCACCGCCTCCGAGTCCACTACCCATACCGAATCACAGACCGTCAGTCAACCCACACAACCCATACACCCTATCTCCACCTCTCTTGTCTATACGGCCACTGACACAGTAATTCTAACCGCAGCCACAGAAAACCTCATTCCCTCGATCACACTTCCTGGCAGTTCGTATTCACAATTGCACACACCACTGTACACTTTCACCACTATCACTGCACCCACAATTCCCATGTTCACAATCACTCCCACCACTGCATCCACTTTTGATTTTATGGACATATCACCCACCTCCGCACCTCTCCCTCCCCCCATACACCAGCCATCTCCCATTCCCCCACCTCCCACTTCAACATTTTCCAGCACCGCATCCACACCCCCCTTCCCCTTCCCCTTCCCCTTCCCTTCTGCATTCAACACCCTTCCCGCACCCACCCCTATTAATAATGTATTTAATAATATGTATCAGTGTATGTCGCAACTACAACAGCACTACCAGCATCTGGATAACCAACATACGAGACTCTTCCGAAGCCATGAAGAACTTCAAGTACGATTCATTGATCTAGAACGGGAAAAGCGGCTACTACAACAACAATATGTCACTTTACAAGAACAACATGAGCAGTTAGTAGCCAATCCACCCCAGTCAGATGCAGAAGAAAAACAACAAATGGATGATCTGCTACACTCCCAGATAACAAAGAATCTCAAGCTTCGACGCAATCTGGCCCTCTTACGCAAACACATGTCTACAGCACTCGAGGAGAATAAACGACTACAGAAACAGAATGAAGAAAACTTGGAAGCAGCAATGGAGGGTTCCCCACAGGAAATCGACCCAGATAGACTCAAGACCATACCCTCAACGAATATGCAAATCGTGTTGGAAACCCATTCCGACCTCCTCAAAGCCCATGCAGTATTAGAAAGAGAAAGAGATGACCTATTAAAGCAACTGGCAACCCTGCACGAGTCACCAAGCAAAGTCACAACCGTAGTTGACAGGTCTGAAGAAGTCGAACAACTCAGAGCAGAACTAGAAGAATTACGAAGTAAAGTCATGCAATACGAGCATCAACCATCTCCCCTTATAGAACTTGAACCTGAAGACTTAGTACCAATTGAAGTAGAGGAAACCTTCGAAGACCCATACGTTCCCATGCCTACACCAAGGGGCAAGCAAACAGAAGAGGGCATGGACACCATCGAGATAGAGGCTCGTGAATGGATGCAGAGGTTAGAGAAAGTGGCCACAACTCATGATGACAGAGTGGCAGTTCAGATAGCGTCTATGTCACGTTTGGAAGAGGTAGTCATAAAATCGGATTACTTTAGAAACCTCTCCCATCATAGGTGGATCGGCACATCCGATGATTTGTATGTTCCTTTCTGTGTCTTAATGGCGGATTACAATGCTGAAATCAAGCACCACACCTCAAAAGAACCAACCTCGGCTACACAGTTTGCACCGGACGACATCCCAGCAAGTGCCAAGCAGGGAAATATACACCAACCTACGTGGAGGATTCGTCTGCTGGAAACCTACCCTGAGATGGTAAGGACATGGAATAACATGCCTTTATATATCAAATACAACCCATGCTACTGCCCTGTATTTCGAAGAAGGTCGTGGCCGGAAAACACAAAAAGTGTGCTAACAACCAAAGGATGTGAGAAATGGCTCAATTATGTCTACTTAGCACCACCTAAAGGCCAACCTACCATAGGATATATGATTTCGACGATTCGGCATTGGGGGTTCCGGTTCAGAAATGTACCAGATGTCATGGCCCAAATGTGCCTTAAAATTTTTGAACTCATGTTGGTCACCTTCAGGACCTTCAAGAATGTCAAGGAACCTCATCTGTCAGCTCTTGGATTTAATGAAGGTAATCAGGACCTTGTCTAAGACATGAGCACCAAACCATCTATTAATGTTGTATATGCATGGCATGCGCGTATAAAGTATCTACCAGCCTGCTTCAAATAGACGTTTGAAGAAATGTTTGTCACGGGATTCTGGGAATATCATTCAGATATATTCATTCCTAGACCATCACATTTATTGCAATTGTTTGCAGTGGAACAAGCTCTCCATTCAAAAAAGTTACGCATACCACATCCAGAGGTTCCCGCGTCGGTAGATTGGGATGCTCTACTCACTGACTTGGCCAAAGGATTGAGAATTGCAGAACATCACTTAGCACAAGATGTTGTAGAATACTACATCCAACGACCCACCCAACAAGGGTCTGTCAGGGACGACAGACGCGAGAGAGGGGGGGTGTTGGAATTAAAGGACTCACAAGGCAAGGAAGCTTACGAAGGGAGTCAGAGAGAAGAGAAGGCACAAGCAGATAGAGTAGTCAACGACGATCTGGCAAGTAGGCCAATATTTTTTCAGGACACTAAAGCATATCAAAGAGGTGGAACACTATGAGAAGGAGCAAGTAGGGAGCTTGAAGATATGTATGTCAAATCGTTAGAAGAAATCCCTACAACAATAGTGATTCTCATCACCAAAAGCCATTGTAGATACCATTTCATATTTTCGTAGCTCTATTTTGTGCAAGCCAAGGAGTCCTTGAGCTTGAGGAGCATTCGAAGTAGCTACCTACCAATTTTCATAATTTTTAGACTTCGTTTGAGTCTTCAAATAGGCCCTAGAACCTAATTTTTAACTAGGCCGGACACTAGGTCTGGACACGGCCAAAACCTAGTCAAAAACTATAAATAGAGCTAGAGAGCTCATTTTTGAGGTTAGCTTGTAATTGATTTGAACTTGTAAGAGCTTTGTGAAAGTAATCTAAGAACTCCATTGCTCCTCACTCTTTGTCTTACCGTGTGTGCGTGTGTGTGTGTAAGTGTGTGCATGTTAGTGTGCTTCTCACTCACGCACTTGTGCCTTCACTTGCTCGAGGTCGTCATACCATCCTCATGTCTTCCCGGATTGACATTAAAGGAGGTGCTACTCATCACTGAGCTACAACGACCCTCTTTATCAAATGTAAAAGGCTCTATGCAAAGAACGTAACCGCTATATCAATGACCACATGGACGTATGTAAGCGGTATCTAGAGAAGCGTACATGGTGTGAATGTGCTCAATATATGCACTAAAATGACACTAAAAGTACAGCCCAAAAACTAGCCAATAATACCTGGAAGTGTCTATCAACTCTGATGTTCTAGGCTTAAAAAACCTGCATAAATTTGCAGTGGCTGCTCCCACCAAAACTAAAAACTTCTTGAGAAACCTATAGTTTTACAAGTCTAGCTGAAAATACACCCCCAAAGGTTGATATTCATTGTCTGAGAAGTACAAACAACACTCTTCTTGATGTTCTTGGACATGCATGAAGAGAACTATGTGCAAAAGTACTCCAAAATGGCTCCAAAAGACACCCCAAAAATGCTTTAGAAATAGGCTTTGAAAGCAAAGAATGAAGCTTCGAGGGACCAAAACTTATTCAAGGTAATGTCAACGTTAGTCTTTCCCCTTCTTCAGACACCACAAGAGTGTAGCTTAGTGGCAAGAGATTGCCACGGTTAAGCAAGCTCTGGGGGGAACAGTACTCGGATGGCTGACCTCCCGGGAAGTACCGGAAACCTCTATATTCCTTGATCATTGAGGTCCTCCAAAATTAATGATCATCTAGTCCCATCTTTGATCAAAAGTGATGTTAAAATCCATAGGAATATGAAGAAGTCTAAAAATGATACCATCTTGAATAATATCACAAGCTTTCGTAGCAATTAAAGCATGCACTTTATTCTTAAAAGAATATTTTTTTTTATGATTTGTTAACAACACACTAGCAATGCGAAAAGTCTCAAGACAACTCAAGAAAACATCCACAAAAGAATCAACACCTTTTATAATCATATTAGTATCATCACTAAACATTTTCAAGCAAAGTTGGGAGGTAGCACCCGTAGTACCTTGAATAGCTCATTTATCCATATAGTCCTTAATCAATCATCCAAGAGCATCACCAATGATAGAAAAAACGAGAGGGGTAAGAGGAGAGCCTTGCCTAATAGACCTGAGAAGTCCTAAGGGCTCACACATATAACCATTAATGGTGATCCTAGAGTGGGCATTGCCAAAATGAGTACGACTTTCCTTGATAAGGTTTCTAACCGCCCCAATATCATGTAGAGACTACATAATCAAGCTCCAATGCCTAGGGTCATAAGCTTTGTCAAAATCCAGTTTGAAAAAGAAGAAATCTTGATTACATTCTTTAGGAGATTCAATTTGTTCCCACATAGCAATGATGGCATCCAAGATGAATCTACCTCAAATAAGCCCCGATCATTGTCTCTACACAAAGAGATGCTCTGATGGCAGCTTGATATGCTTGATACTTTACGTCGATGATATGTTGATTGCTGGGAAGTCCTCTTATGATTTGCCAATTCTAAAAAAGAAGTTGAGTCAGACATTTGATATGAAGGATTTAGGGGATGCCAAACATATTCTTGGCATGCACATTACTCGTGATAGGAGTAAAAGATGCATATATGTGTCTCAAAGTGAGTACATATCCAAAGTACTTCACTGGTTCATTATGCAGTGTGGAAAGGCATTGAGTACATCTTTACCCACATATGTGAAATTGAGCAAGGATGACTGCCCCAAATCAGATGAGGAAAAGGAATTCATGACCAAAATTCCCTATTAGTTTGTTGTTGGTAGTCTCATGTACGCTATGGTAGCTACAAGACCAAACATTGCATTTGCAGTGGGAGTTGTGAGCAGAAATATGTCTAATCTTGGTAAGAAACATTGGGAAGTAGTCACGATGATTTGGAGATATCTGAGTGGCAATAAGAAAAAGTGTTTATGCTTAGGTAGAGAGAGAAAGCATCCATTATTGGTTACACAGATTCTGACTATGCTGGTTGTGTAGACAATCGTAAGTCTACATCAAGGTACATATTTCATTTTGCTGGAGGTGCTATCTCTTGGAGATCTTATCTTCAAAAATGTACAGCTATTTCCACCACAGAAGTAGAGTATGTTGCAGCCTGTGAGGCATGTAAGGAAGCATTGTGGCTTTCTCGTCTTGCTTGTGATATCGGCTTACCTCAACATGTACCTCGCTTGATTAGTGATAGTCAGAGTGCCATTGCATTGGCCAAGAATCCGGTCTATCATGCAAAGACCAAGCACATTGAGGTGAGGTATCACTTCCTTAGAGATTTCTTAGCCACTGAGAGCATTATTCTCGAGAAGGTTCACACTCGAGATAATGTTGCAGATGCTTTGACTAAAGCTCTACCACAGGATAACTTTCGACACTATTGTCACTTGATGGGGGTTACTTGATTCTTGATCTTACGCAGTCACTTGTATACTATGTAACATGCCCATCAGGTGGGAGGTATAGTTTGTATACTTACACTCAGCTATTCTTTATCATTCTTTATTTTTCTCCCATAGTTACTCTAGCATTGGCCTTTAGTGGGAGATTGTTATCGTTAGTGTCCATCTGAAAGGCCAAATGGCCATCAGACACTTCTTTGTATATGTTCTTTAATAAAACATATAGTGGCCTGGTCAGTCACAGAATGTAAGTTCAATCGCATTTGTAAGACCTAAGAAGTCTGTCTTCGTGCTCCATGTGTACTATGTTTTCTGTGTATTTTGCAGCCTCTATGCAGAGTACTGTGTGCGGCCTTAGAAGCTTGGTTTTCTATTCCGAGCATATCTTTGTGGAGCTCTCGAGAAGGAGAGCACACTGTGGTGCATCACAATCGAAATACTTCAATTTGTTCAAATTTTGGGAAACTAATGCTTGCATTGCATCCAAAACATGCCAAAACCCAAAGATCGATTGTCTATTTGCTGAATTCGAACACTCGAAGGTCCTATTTCTAGTTGATGATATCATTAATGACATCATCAATTCATAACCGGCCTAGAACCTCCCTTGGAAAACCTATATAAGGAGTGGTTGGCTACATTCATTCTCAGTTTTGCCAAAGCTAGTCTTGGGAGGTCAAGGAGTCCTGATCACCAAGTAAGTACCTTCAAGTTCTAGTTTGAGTTCTAGTCTTGCCTCTTGCTCCACTCTTCTCTAGTCTTGTATTGTGGATATCTTTTCTTGTACTATTGTAATCTCCTAGTATGAGATCCTTTCTAGTTATTTCTTGTGTCTAGTTCATATCCCTAAAGGGAATTCTTGTAATCGAGATATCGTGTTCCATACCTATGGTCCTGGGTTGTGGGATCTCGTATATCATTTCTAGTGGAGTTATTTATACCTATCAGTCCAAGGTTGTGTGACATCTTGTATCAATCACATATCCTTGTATCATTTTCCCTGCATGGGTGTTCTTGTAACCACAAGTATATTTTTGAAATCTTGTCTAGTGTATTCAGAGAGCACAATCTAGTGCTCCCTTGACATTTTGGCAAGACTATCTTCAACAAGACCATGCACCACATAGATTATTCGTGAACAAATGTTTTTTGCACTTAAAGTTATTCATCAACAAGTCCAAGAGATATAAGAATGCCAACTAAGGATTCAACAACAGAATATTCAAGATGTACTCAAAGAACTCCAAAGGGAGATTGAAGAGTTACAAATAATTGTAAGTCAATCTTTTTCAAGTACCCCTATGATAACTAACACAAAGAAAAGTCCAAAAATGAGCATGCTTGAGAAATTTGATGGGACAAGATCAAAGTTTTGACGATTTGTGCAACAATTGAAGCTATTCATAAGGATGCAACCAGACAAGTACCCAGATGATGCTTCTCAAGTCGGACTCCTAGGAACTATATTATGTGGTCGTGCTATTTCATGGTTTGCACCTATCCTTGAGAAAGATATGGATATTCTACATGATTTCAAGGCCTTTATTTGAGAGTTCACATCTTCATTTGGAGATATCAATTGTTTATGTATTTTTGAAACAAAGTTAATGAAGCCACATCAAGGAAATAGGCCTGCATCTACCTATGCATCAAAATTTAGAAAAATCATTCATGATCTCACATGGCATTAGGATTGTTTTATCAACCATTTTTGATGGGGCTTACTTGATGATGTCAAGGACCTCATGTTAATCATTTCCAAGGTAAATACTTTGAATAAATTCATGAATCAAGCAATTGAGTGTTACAATATCTTGTTTGAGAGAAAGCAAGAGAAGAAGACTGTTGTTCATGATTGAGAATACAAGTTTACCTCAATTCCTCAACAAGATATGTTGGAAGAATCTCAACCAGAACCCATGCAGTTGGATAACATCAGGTTCAGACGACTTACACCAAAGGAGAGAAAACATCGAAAAGACAATGGACTATGCTTTTATTGTGGAGATCATTATCATACGGCATTGAAATGTCCTAAGAAGAAGAAGCAAGTTGCAATTAGGACTTTTACAATCACCATCCCACATTAGAAAGATCATCAACAAAATCAAACGAGGAGTGCTGCCCATCATGAGAATCATGGCCTTGATTCTGTACCTAGATATACTAAAACCATTTTTAGTTTCATCATGGATGTCCATCATCATCATGTTCTAGTACCACATATAAAGAACTCCAGAAAGACCAAAAGCTATGAAGATTCAAGTTTTAGAAGATCTCATATTCACACACCTGCTCCTCGTGGAACTTGTCACTTGAGGAGGAGGTGATGTCATGGACAAAGGAAACCAACCTAGACCTCAGATTCCATGTGACTTTACATATCTCATGATTTTCTCAGATTTTGGGGAAAATAATGCTTCCATTTCATTGCAATGTGCCAAAACCCCAAGATCCACTGTCTATTTGGTGAGTTCTGACACTGGAAGGTCCTCTTTCTAGTTGATGACATCATCGATGATATCATCAATTCATAAACACCCTAGAACCACCCTTGGAAAACCTATATAAGGAGGGCTTGAAAACATTCATTCTCAGTCCTCCCAATGCGAGTCTTGGGGGCTCTAGGAGTCTTGATTACTAAGTACTTTCAAGTTCTAGTTCGAGTTCTAGTCTTACCTCTTCCTCCACTCTTGTCTAGTCTTGTATAGTGGATATCTTTTCTTGTCCTTTTGTAATCTCATAGTACGAGATCCTTTTCAGTTATTTCTTGTATCTATTTCATATCCCTAAAGGAAATTCTTGTAATCGAGATATCTTGTTCCATACCTATGGTCCAGGGTTGTGGGATCTCGTATATCATTTCTAGTTGAGTTATTCATATCTATCAGTCCTAGGTTGTGGGAAATCTTGTATCAATCACATATTCTTGTATCATTTTCCCTACATGGGTGTTCTTGTAATCAGAAGTATAGTTCCGAAATCTTGCCTAGTGTAGTCAAAGAGTACAATCTAGTGCTCCCCTGACAATTCTTTTCTTCGAATAGTCACTCTTCTACATATGGTGTTAAGTTTATCTTGATTCTAATCTATTTTATTGTATGAGATAGTAGGTGAGCCACTATTTTTCATGGCAGATAGTATCTATGCATGTTACGAAAACAAAAATGTTACTGCACTAGTTTTACTTCTTTTATGTCAATTTGAGTAATGTCAAGGAATGTATACCTCTTTCCTTCACGACTTTCAACGTTCTAATGTGTAATGCCATCCTTGGTCGATCTTAATGGTTGCTTTATTAACTCATGTTTGAATTAAATGGTCTCCCATGTTACTTATGATCAATGTCTACGCCTCATGATTGTATGCACATTTTGTAAGGCTCCCATTATGAGGAGAAGCCAAGTGTGCATTACCCAATTCATGGGAATCCCAACTTGCAATGTTGGATGAAGGTCATATTGGACCATGTAAGGTATTGTAACGAAAGTGAGTTATTAGGTTCCGCAATTGCGGGGTCAAGGGCATCGGAGAGCAACCCCTGATGGTAAAGGGAATATTCCATGGAATATTCTCTGTCACGGTCAGAAATCATTTATATTTGTTAGGTCGATTCAACCAGCCTAAGTCGTGTATGGCAATTACATAGGCATTGGCAGTGCACACTCTACCACCCATGTATAGCCATCCACAGAAGGCCATCCATGATCCTATATATACATTACCTCAGTACTATTTGAGACATTGAATTGAGCCAGCATACCTCTACCTTGTATCTCCCTATCTAGAGTTGCCTAGATCACCATTTAAGCTCTACCTTGAGAGCGCACGGGTGGACACAGCCATCATCTTTGTACTTGCTCTTAGTACAAAATTGTTCAGATTCTCCTATATTTGTTATCTTCTCTACTACTCCTCCTAGGTTGTACTGCATAAGTATTGTCTTACATGGTATCAGAGCAGTAAGGTTCGAATAGCTTAAAAAGTATCACTATTTTAGCCTACTAGAAGACTAGAATATCAGTAGATTATTCCAGTGATTACATGATGGCTTCATCTTCGATCACTAGTATTGGTGCTTCAGCTAATGTTAATGCGACACCTATTCAAATTCGCCCACCTGCTATCACTGAAGGGAAGTTGGATGGAACCAACTATACACTCTGGAAGTTCAAAATTTCTGCAATTTTGGACTCCTATGAATTACTTGACACTACCATGGGACCGATGGGATTGGATCCAGAACCTATACCAATTGAAGATCCAACAAATTCAAGATTGATTATTCAGCCAGATCCAGATCTTCTACGAGCTTGGAAGAGGCAAAATGTTGCTGCATTATGTGCAATTGTCACTAGTGTAAGTGATTCTGTGCTTCTTTAGTTCTTGTCATGGACAAAGGAAATCATCCTAGACCTCATATTCCATGTGACTTTATATATCTAATGATTTGTTCAAATTTTGGGAAAGTAATGCTTGCATTGCATCCAAAACATGCCAAACCCCTAAGATCGACTATCTATTTGCTAAATTCGGACACTCGAAGGTCCTATTTCTTGTTGATGATATCATTAATGACATCATCAATTCATAACTGACTTAGAACCTCCCTTGGAAAACCTATATAAGGAGTGGTTGGCCACATTCATTCTCAATCTTGCCAATGGCAGTCTTGGGAGGTCAAGGAGTCCTGATCACCAAGTAAGTACCTTCAAGTTCTAGTTTGAGTTCTAGTCTTGTCTCTTGCTCCACTCTTTTCTAGTCTTGTATCGTGGATATCTTTTCTTGTCCTATTGTACTCTGGTAGTATGAGATCCTTTCTAGTTATTTCTTGTGTCTAGTTCATATCACTAAAGGGGATTCTTGTAATCCAGTATCCTGTTCCATACCTATGGTCCCGGGTTGTGGGATCTCGTATATCATTTCTAGTGGAGTTGTTCATACCTATCAGTCCCGGTTGTGGGACATCTTGTATCAGTCACATGTTATTGTATCATTTTCCCTGCATGGGTGTTCTTGTAATGAGAAGTATATTTCCGAAATCTTGTCTAGTGTTTTCAGAGAGCACAATCTAGTGCTACCCTGACATTTTGGCAAGACTATCTTCATCAAGACCATGCACCACATAGATTATTCATGAAGAAATGTTTTTTGCACTTAAAATTATTCAAAAACAATTCCAAGAGATATGAGAACACCAACTAAGGATTCAGCAACAGAATATTCAAGATGTAATCAAAGAACTTCAAAGAGAAATCGAAGAGGTACAGATAATTGTAAGTCAATCTTTTTCAAGTACCAGTATGATAACTAACATAAAGAAAAGTCCAAAAGTGAGCATGCTTGAGAAATTTGATGGGACAAGATCAAAGTTTTGAGGATTTCTGCAACAATTGGAGCTATTCATAAGGATGCAACCAGACAAGTACCCAGATGATGCTTCTCAAGTAGGACTCATAGGAACTCTATTATGTGGTCGTGCTCTTTCATGGTTTGCACCTATCCTCGAGAAAGATATTGATATTCTGCATGATTTCAAGGCCTTTATTCGCGAGTTCACATCTTCATTTGGAGATATCAATTGTTTATGTGTTTTTGAAACAAAGCTAATGAAGCCACATCAAGGAAATAGGGCTGCATCTACCTATGCATCAGAATTTAGAAAAATCATTTATGATCTCACATGGCATGAGGATTGTTTTATCAACCAATTTCGATGGGGCTTACTTGATGATGTCAAGGACCTCATGCTATTCCTGCCCAAGGTAAATAATTTGAATGAATTCATGAATCAAGAAATTGAGTGTGACAATATATTGTTTGAGAGAAAGCAAGAGAAGAAGATTTTTGTTCATGATTGAGAATACAAGTTTACCTCTGTTCCTCAACAACATATGTTGGAAGAATTATCTCAACCGGAACCCATGCAGTTGGATAACATTAGGTTCAGACGACTTACGCCAAAAGGAAGAAAACATCAAAAAGACAATGGAATATGCTTTTATTGTAGAGATCGTTATCATATGGCATTCAAATGTCCTAAGAAGAAGAAGCAAGCTGCAATTAGGACTTTTACAATCACCATCCCACATTAGAAAGATCATCAACAAAATCAAATGAGGAGTGCTTCCCATCATGAGAATCATGGCCTTGATTCTATACCTAGATATACTAAAAACCATTTTGAGTTTCATCATAGATATCCATCATCATCATGTTCTAGTACCACATATAAGAACTCTACAGAGACCAAAAGCTATGAAGCTTCAAGTTTTAGAAGATCTCACATTCACACAACTGCTCCTCATGGAACTTGTCACTTGAGGGGGAGGTGATGTCATGGACAAAGGAAACCAACCTAAACCTCAGATTCCATGTGACTTTACATATCTAATTATTTGTTCAGATTTTTGGGAAACTAATGCTTCCATTCCATTTGGAACATGCCAAAACCCCAAGATCCACTGTCTATATGGTGAGTTCTGACACTCAAAGGTATTGTTTCCAGTTGATGACATCATTGATGACATCATCAATTCATAACCACCCTAGATGCACCCTTGGAAAACCTATATAACGAGGGCTTGGCAACATTCATTCTCAGTCTTACCAATGCCAATCTTGGGAGCTCAAGGAGTCCTGATTACTAAGTACTTTCAAGTTCTAGTTCGAGTTCTAGTCTTATCTCTTGCTCCACTCTTGTCTAGTCTTGTATCTTGGATATATTTTCTTGTCCTTTTGTAATCTCGTAGTACGAGATCCTTTCAAGTTATTTCTTGTATCTAGTTCATATCCCTAAAGGAAATTCTTGTAATCGAGATATCTTGTTCCATACCTATGGTCCCGGGTTGTGGGATCTCATATATCATTTCTAGTTGACTTATTCATATCTATTAGTCCTAGGTTGTGGGACATCTTGTATCAATCACATATTCTTGTATCATTTTCCCTACATGGGTGTTCTTGGAATCAGAAGTATATTTCCAAAATCTTGTCTAGTGTAGTCAGAGAGTACAATCTTGTGCTCCCCTGACAGTTCTTTGTTTCAAATAGTCACTCTTCTACATATGGTGTTAAGTTTATCGTGATTCTAATCTATTTTATTGTATGAGATAGTAGGTGAGCCACTATCTTTTGTGGTAGAGTGTATCTATGCATGTTAGGAAAACAAAAATGTTAATGCACTAGTTTTACTTCTTTTATGTCAATTTGATTAATGTCAAGGAATGTATACCTCTTTGCTTCACGACTTTCAACGTTCTAATCTGTAATGCCATCCTTGGTTGATCTAAATGGTTGCTTTATTAACTCATGTTTGAATTAAATGGTCTCCCATGTTACTATATGATCAATGTCTATGCCTCATGATTGTTTGCACATTTTGTAAGGCACCCATTATGAGGAGAAGCCAAGCGTGCATTATGCAATTCATGGGAATCCCAACTTGCAATGTTGGATGAAGGCCATATTGTACCATGTAAGTTATTGTGAGGAAAGGGAGTTATTAGGGTCCCCAATTGTGGGGTCCAGGGCAGCGGGGAGCAGCTCCTAATGGTAAAGGGAATATTCCATGGAATAATCTTTATCAGAATCAGAAATCATTTATATTTGATAGGTCGATTCAACTAGCCTAAGCCGTGTATGACAATTACACAAGCGGTGGCGGTGCACACTCTACCACCCATGTATAGCCATCCACGGAAGGCCACCCATGGTCCTATATATACATGACTTCTGAACTATTTGAGACAACGAAATGAGCCAGCATACCTCTACCTTGTATCTCCCTATCTAGAGTTGTCTAGATCACCATGTAATGTCTACCTTGAGAGTGCACGGGTGGACAAGGTCATCATCTTTGTACGTGCTCTTAGTAGAAAATTGTTGAGATTCTCCTATATTTGTTATCTGCTTTGCTACTGCTCCTGTGTTATACTGCATAACTATCATCTTACATGGTATCAGAGCCACAAGGTTCGAATAGCTTGAGAAGTCTCACTATTTTAGCCTACTAGCAGACTATAATATCAGTAGATTATTCCAGTGATTACATGATGGCTTCATCGTTGATCACTAGTCTTGGTGCTTCAGCTAATGTTGATGCTACACCTATTCAAATTCGCCCACTTGCATTCACTGAAGGGAAGCTGGATGGGACCAACTATACACTCTAGAAGTTCAAAATTTCTGCAATTTTGGACTCCTATGAATTACTTGACACTACCATGGGACCGATGGGATTGGATCGAGAGCCTATAGTAGTTGAGGATCCAGCAAATTCAAGATTGATGATTTAGCCAGATCCAGATCTTCTACGAGCTTGGAAGAGGCAAACTGCAGATGCAGTATGTGCAATTGTCACTCGTGTAAGTGATTCTGTGCTTACTTTAGTTCAACAAACTACTAAAGCACATGACACTTGGGGCATATTGGCTCATCAATATGAGACCAAGAACCACACTAGGATAAGAAATTTAGAAAATCAATTGGCAAATGAAAAGCAGTCTGATTTTGAAAAGGCTGAAGATTTTATCAAATAGATAAAACATCTTCTAGGTCAATTGGGTGCATTTAGTGTTGTTATAACACCAGAAGAGCTGGCTCGAAGATGTGTATGTGTTCTTCTAGCAAAGTATGATGGATTAGTAATAGCCCTTGACACTCGGGTAAGACCAACTCCCCTCACATTTAAAGAGTTTTGTGTTATGCTTTTAGAAGAAGAGATGTAGTTGAAGAATCAGCAAAGTACAAGTGATGCTACATTTTAAACAAATGCAAAAGGTAAAGGCTCTTCTGATGGATCAAAGAAGAAGCCAAAGAAGAAAAAGTTCAAAAGAAGTTGCTTCTATTGTGAAAAGAAAGGCCATGCCATCAAGGATTGCAGAAAGAAGCATGTTGACGAACGGAATGGGACTGTAAGATCATCATGGAAGAACAAAGAGTCTGCAAACAACACAAATGGGAACTATGGGTAGTTATTGAAGAGGTATGCTCATTTGCTCAAGCTCGTGTTGATGAGCCATGGATTTTAGATGGCAGAGCTTCTTGCCATATAACCAGTAAAAAGGATCGGTATAGTTCCCTAGTGCCTCTATGGGAATCCATCAATGTAGTGGTGGGAAATGACTCCAAGTGTCTAGCAAAAGGAACTAGAACCATCTCTTTTATCACTTCTTCAGGTATTGAGAAAAATTTATTCGATGTTCTCTATGTACCGATGTGGCTCAGTGATGAGTAGCACCTCTTTTAATGTTAATTCAGAAAGACATGATGATGGTATAAAGACCTCGAACAAGTGATGGCACAAGTGTGTGAGTGAGAAGCACACAAACATGCACACACATACACACACATGCACACACGGCAAGACAAAGAAAGAAACAATGGAGTTCTTTAGATTACTCAAAAAGTCTCATACAAGTTCAAATCTACAACAAGCTAACCTCATAATGAGCTCTCTAGCTCTATTTATAGTTTTTTACTAGCTTTGGTCCTATCCAGACCTAGTGTCTGACCTAGTTTAAAATTAGGTTCTAGGGCTATTTTGGGGGCTCAAACGAGCTCTTAAAATTATGCAAATTGGTACATAAATACTACTAGTACTCCTCCAGCTCAAAGACTCCTCGGCTTGCACAAAATGGAGTAGGAATAATCCAAAATGATATTTACAATGAAGTGAAGTGACTATCATCACTATTCGGGAAATATTATTACATGGAAAAGTTAAAGGGCCTATTTGCCAGATCTGCATTGACTGCTTTGCCTACTTGTTCCTTGCTCCGACTCCCTTCTTGGCTTCCTTGTCTTGTGGGTCCTTGGGTGCCTTGGCTGCTACTAACACCTCCCACCTCTCTCGTGTTTGTCGTCTCTGACAGAACCTTGTTTGGCTGAGCGTTTGACATAGTATTCAACCACATCTAAAGCTAAGTGATGTTCTTCCATCCGCAACCCCCGTGCTAGGTTTGTTAATAAATCATCCCAAGCTATTGGCCCTAGAATGTCCAGGTGTGGCAATCGCAATTGATCCGAGTGTAAGGTCCTCTCCACAGCAAATAGCTGGAGGAGATGTGAGGGTCTGGGTAGGAATATTTCAGAGTGGTATTCCCAAAACCTTGTGACGAACATCTCCTCAAAGGTTTGTTTGTAGCAAGCTGGGAGGTACTTTATTGTTGCGTGCCAGACATATATTATGTTGATTCAGCAGGTTGTGCTCATGTCATACACCAAGTCTAGGTTGCGTGCAGTGAAGCGGACTCCTGAGAAATGTGGGTCTTTAATGTTTTTTAATGTTCTGAATGTGACCAGCATTAATTCAAATATCTTCATACACATTTGAGCCATCACATCAGGGGTGTTCCGTAGTCTAAGACTCTAGTGACAAAAGGTGGAAATCATATATGCAACTGAGGCCTATCCTTGTGGAGGTGCTAGATACACATAATTCAACCAGTTTGCACAACCTTTGATGTTCTTGACAACGATGGCAAACTCTGACCATATGCCTCTTCGGAGGACTGGAACATAACATGGATTATACTTGATAAATAGTGGCATGTTATTCCATGTATGAGCCATTTTTGGATAGGGCTCGAGAAGACGAATCCTCCAAGTGGTTTTGGAAGGTTGACCCTTGTTTTACACTTTCAGGTAGATTGTCGAGATCAAATTGAGTGGAAAAAGTCGGGGCTTTGCCACACCTTTTTTGAATCTCCACATTATAATCTGTTAAGAGCACACAGTAAGGCACATATTGAGCATCGTTTGTTCCTATACAGTGGTGATGTGATATGTGCCGGAAGTACTTAGAGTTTATAATAGTGTCCTCCAGTTTAGCCATTGATTGAATTTGTACTACGACACGATCTTCATGGGTTTTGGCCATCTTTTCGAGTTTCTAAACCCATTCTGGTGGTTTGACTTCAAGGGTGTCCATTCTTTCCGATGTTTGTTGGCCGCCCGACATAGGCATAGGAACATAGAGTTCCTCATACAACTCATCCACCTCGATGGGCACCAATTCATCTATTTCTGGTTCAATAATTGGGGAGGATTTTCTTTCATACTCAAGTAGCTTCCTTTGCAATTCTTCAACCTACTCTTTTAGCACCTTTACCTCCTCTGAAGTCGATGCCGGATCTATGATCTTGGGTTGTTCTTCTTGCTCCCTTAGCTGGCGGTGCAGTGTATCTCGTTCTTTTTCCATATCATCATGTGCTTCGAGCAGATCAGCATAGCTTTCCAGGATTGTTTTCATCGTCTCTAAAGGGACTGCTTTAAACTGTTCTCGGTAGATCTCATGAGGGGAGCCTTCCATCGCAGCCTCTAGGTTTTCTTCGTTTAGCTTTTGAAGTCTTTTATTTTCTTCTAGGGTCGTGGCCATGTGCTTCTGTAATAACGTTAGGTTGCACCAGACTTTGACATTCTCTGACTGATAGAGTTCAAGTAAAGCTGTTAATTTTTTAACTTCGGAAGATTCAGATTGTTGAGGAGCTTCTGATAAGGTCCGGTGGGCATGTTCGAGCATAGTATAACGCTGATTCAGATCAGCGTCTTCTTCTATAGTCGCAAGCCACCTCTGTAGTTGCTAGTGCTCTGTAATTATTTGACGATGGCAATCTTCTAGAGTCTAATATTCGCTCTGCAGTTGATATACACATTGATGTAATGTAGAAAACACATTATTTATATTTAAGAAATGCTCGGAAAGGAAAGGATGGAGGGGGGATGGGGAAGGGAAAGGGGATCATGAATGAAGTGGAATCAAGTGGTGATGTGGGTGGAGGGGGTATGGGAGATTGTTGTTGTGTGTGGGGAGGGAGTGGTGTTGTGGCTGGTGATGTCTCCATTGTGTCAAAAGTGTGTGTGACTGTGTAAATGGGAACGAAAGGCGGGGTGGACGTGTTGTTTCTGCATAGTGTTGTGTGTAGGCATGGTAACCCCTCCAAGTTGGATGCCTGGAGAGAGAGGAATTCCCATAACATATGTGGTGATTGTGGAAGTTGGGGTGGTCATGTCATTCGGCGAAGTGAATTGTGTAGTGAGAGGTGAGGAGTGTGGTGATGGCGGTGCCGCTTGATGTTACTCCATCTGTGTGGTATCTCCTTGTGCCGATACATCTATGTGAATTTGCTTTTCGGAGCGAAGGGAGCGGGTAGGCACTCATTTCTCAAAGCGATCAATGTAGGCTAGAGCTGAATGAATGGGTTTCATCCAGACCAAGCACGTCTGCATGAAGGTTCAAAGATTCAATAAATTGGTCATCAACCCCTTCTTCTCCCAACATCTGACTTATTAGCATCTTCCTTATTTCTAGTGACAACTTGTGGTGCTCTTGGACTCTTTTCATAGTTTCATACAATCTTTTGATTTGTGCAGTATAGGCTGGGGCCCAGCTAGTGCCGAGGTTTCTTCTTGCTCCTGGTCGTGTTCCTCGTCTACTTCCTCTTTAGTCTCTTCTTCATCTTTGTCTACTTCCACTACTTCAGGTTGCGTAGGAGCGGAAATTCATGTGGTTGGTTGTGGTCCCATGGTCTGCTCTTCCTCCATCTCCAAGTTATCCTCATTAATCATTCGGGCAATTTCTTCATCTATCAAATCATCCAGAGTGTAGCCTTGTGGGAACTCTAAGTCAGAGGGAATCGAAGGGAAAACCAAATTGGGTCCTTCTGCACTTAGTCTGGGTAAGCGAATAGTAAATGGACAGATACGTCTAGTCTGAGGTGGTGTCACCTCTGGTGTGAGGGTGGCACCCCTTCCTTGTGCACAAGGTATTTGGACTGCTCCTCTCATTTTCTTTGATGGTGATCCTGTTGTTGATAGTCATCTCTAGAATTCATGGGCTCGGGACCACACTAGTGCTCTTTGAATAGGCACATCATAAGCTAAGCACCTGTAAATGATCCTTGTTAGCGAGGAGCATCCAGGAAGCACATTCTTATGTTTCTTACTCCAGCACTAATTTGCTAAGTGGATTTGATCTATAACCTAGTGGGGTAGATTGATTTTGAGGTTTTCTGTCTCCCCCAAGTACAAGCTAAACCAAATTCTTTTGGGTGGCATGGTGAAGCGCTCTTGGGCTGGAAAGGCGAAGTGTTGCATGATTGTGCATAGGTGGAGGGCAATGGTAGGTGTCATAGCTACCATATCCTTTAATTTGTTAAGATCTTTGTGTTTCATTCTTCCAGGGATCAATGTTTCTTTCTCTGTGGGAATGTGCATACCATTCATGTCCAAGGCCTCCCATACTAAATTGAGTATAAGTTTAAATCTTTTCAATTCATGGCCTGGTGTTAGAGAGGGGAGAACAAGTATACTATCTCCTCCTTTGGCTCTACTAGGGGTGATCTTGCTAATCGGGTAGGAGCAGCGCAAAAAATCAGGCTTAGGTGCTCTAAAATAGCTATCCAAGACCGCCTTCGTCCATACAGATCTCATTACTTCTGCATCCTGATATTTCTCGAATTCACGGTGATAAAATGATACCTTCCCCACTTTTCATTAAATTCTAATTCAGCTTCCCAGAAGTATGTGCCCTCTCCTAATGGACCTGGGACATCACTGAACTAGTGTGCATGTTTGCCAACTTGTGACGAGTGCCCCTGCGGAGGGTTCTGAATTGGAAGGACATGCACCACCTTGAGTTCTTGAGGCCTCTTGGTGAGTTTTGATTCGAGGAGGAGAGTTTCAATATCCACTATTTGGGCGTTGGACCCTGCTTGGAAACTAGTGCCTCCTGCTTCTGCCATTTTATTGCTTGCCGATTCTGTGAGGCTATAGAAACACATGTTAACATTGTAGTGGACAAGAGATTACAGTTTTTGTCCTCTTTACAACATTATCATGAGGTCAGTGATAGGTTAGTGGATTAGTGAGTGCTCGGTGATTGTGTGTGTCGTTAGTGAACATGTAGTCCTATGAGCTAAGTGGAAAGATGCAATTAGTAGGTGGAGATGAATTTACAATTTGGGGTCGGGGGGTTTATTACAAGCTTTTGGTTGCCGAATGTAATGCATGGTTTTACAATGGGATCGTCAACAGCTTATGGAAGACTTTACATGAGCATCCATTTGAAAGTGAGGCTTTTTAGGGACCCAAGTACAAGTGGTTTTGCTCGTGCTCAAGGATGAATATGTGTTCGTGCGTGTCGAATAAGCATGAGTATCAGTTGTTTGAGTGAGTGAATCATGTCATACATGGTGTGGGCTATGGGTGGCTACTTAAGCCCGCAAGAAAGCCTTAGGCACCCAAATTTGTCTTGATTGTGGGTTAGCCATCATTGACTTCTTGAGTACCCAGATAGACTTTACTTTCGTACAGGAATTTTTGAAAGACTTCTTATTAGTGTCTTGTCGTTGAGCACTAATATGAAGTTGAGCTAGTGGTTGTGGCTTGACCGCAAGAGGATGCTCGCCTTTCCGCACCCACTCTTGTTTTAGTGCCTGAGACACCTTGCTTCATACTTTCTTTGGTATTCCAGCATAGGTCATCTGCTTCTTCTGTGCTTGGTACTGCTTTGGTTGTTGTGTCTCTAACACTTTTGGAAAGAAGGGAGTTTGGTTGTATCCTTGGCTTCTTTGTTGATAAAATCATCCCTCTGCATCACATAGTTTTGGACAAGAATAGCACCATCATTTTCATGTGTACTCCTGGAAGGACTAGGAGTGTGTGCCTTTCCTAGTTCCTTGAGTGCTTCATTTTCTAACTCAAGTGTAATGCGATTCTGATTTACCCAAACCTAAAGAAGTCCACTTCTTAGGTTGAGGTTGACTGCATGATCATAGATCCAGTCTTGCCCCAAGACAAGAGGCTCAGTGAGGTCCTCATCTTGACCCACTAGCACTTGAGCTCTCATAAGAACATCTTGGATGTAGAGGGGAAGCTCTACCTCGCCCATGCAAGGGGTTTCCACACCTCCCAATCCTATGATATATGCTTCTACAGGACTCACACTTAAGTTCAATTCTTGATAGTACAAAAGTTTAATAGCACTAGTTGTTGTACCTGAGTCAATCAAAGCCCATACAGTCATTGCACTATTTCCTTGTCCTATCTCTAAGGGTACAAAAGGACGTCGGTCAATTATTCTATGGGAACTTACACCTGAGACTTTGCACATAGCCATATGATATCCTGGATCTACATAGGCATCCGTCCTAGGCTGATCTCTATCCTGTCTTCTCAATTTCATTCTTCGGATGCATTCCAATGCTTCTGTCTAAGCTTCTTCATGGATTCATTTCTCTTTTTCCTTATGTTTCTTTGCAATGTTGAGTCGAATGAGCATTTCCTCAGTGAGGGGTTCCTGATATAACTTGACTCTGCATCCACTGACATAATTTGGTAGGATGTCACATTCTAGAGTGGCTAGTTGAATTGCTCCACTTGTGGAGATCCTATTGATAATCATTGGTCCATAGACTCTCTTCTCTAATTTCCTTGCATGTTGTTTCAAAGTGTAGACTAGGACTAGGTCTCCTGGTTTCAAGCCCTTATCCTTCACATGGGCATCAAAGTATGCTTTTTGTCTTTTCTTAGCTACATATATCCTTGTGGCAGCTCTCAGTCTTGTTTCACCTAGCCGTTCAAGATCAAAGATCCTAGAAGAGAGTTCATGCCCTATCCACTCATGCTCTTGTGCTACCTTTAGTGTAGGTATCAAGAAGTCCAATGGTATCACTATGTTTTGACCAAGTACCATCTGAAAGGGTGTGGCTTGGAGTACCATTTTATAGGCCACTCTGTATGCCCAAACAGCATGGTGTAGCTATTTGCCCCAATCAGATCATTTATTATTCACTAATTTGGTCAGCACATTGCATAGAATCTTATTTGTGCTTTTGGCTTGCCCATTAGCTTGTGGATGATAGGGAGCAGACTTCTTGCGTATCACCAAGAACTCTTGAAGAAGATTTTGAATGACTTCATTTAAGAAATGAGTGCCTCTATCACTTAGTAGCTCTATAGGTAGCCCGTATCTTGTGAACACATTCTTAAATAGGAACTTATTTGTTGTTTGAGCATCAGTCTGCGTTGTGGCTTTTACTTCTACCCACTTGGTTGGATAGTCTGTGACCACAATGATGTATTCAACATGTGAACCCTTAGCTCAGGGATTAATAGGACCTACAAAGTCTATTCCCCACTTTGAGAGTGCTCCTCCACCCATCATGGGTCTTAGTGGCATCTCATCTTTGCATATAGGATACTCAGTTCGCTGGCAAACATCACACCTCTTCACATAGGTATGTGCATCCATGTGAAGGGTTGGCCACCAAAGACCTGCAAATAGTATTGCCTTGATCACCCGATCCGGTCCAAAATGTCCTCGTGCTACACCCTGGTGAGTAGCTTCCAAGATCTTAAGATATTCAATCTCATGGACACATAATCTGAGGTAACCATCTTTAGCACGCTTGTATAAGTTATCTCCAATTCTAGGGCTTCTTGTTGTAGGCTCCTTTGCCTAGCCAAAGTCATCCCTTGAGGGAATGTTTTGTCCTTAGAAAGGCTACTAATGGTTCACTCCAATCTAGTATTAGAGTCACTTGGTACACTATAGCATGCTCCACAAGATGTTTAATACAATAGACTGGGCATTCTTTACACAACTTATGTACATCTGCTTCCATAGTAGGCCAATGCACTCCAAATCTCATTAGTGTCTGTAAAGTTCATTGCTTAGAGTAGTGTTGCTCTAATGCACCCACATGTGCTAATTGCAACCATTTATCATACTCATCCTCCTCCCCACAACAAGCTTATATCCCTTGATCTGTATGCTTGTACATACTTCCTGCCATGATGTGGTACTTTTGGGCTTTTACTACCTGAGTGTATATTACTAGGTGTTTGGGTCCGTATGTCAATACTAGCATTAATGTCCTGGCCCACTGAGGTACAACTTCCAAATTAATCAGGAAGGTCATTAGATACTCCTTGTGGGGCCTCTCTAGATGTTAGCCTAGAGAGATGGTTTGCTATCAAATGAGTCTTGCCTTTCGTCAACACAACCTCAAAGTCATATTCCATTAGTAAGAGAAACCATCTTACTAATCTACTTGTATTGCATGGATTGTTTACCAAGTACAACAATGCTTGATGATTAGTAAAAATTTTGAACTTATTTGCAAGCAAATAGTGTCTAAAATTTTTAACCGCATATACCAAGCCTAATCCTTCTCGTTCGATGGTCGTATAGTTTCGTTCAGCATCATTCAATTGTCTATTAGCATAGGCAATTGGAAGATCCATATTACCTTCGCCTGTAGGTTGTGCTAGAACACATCAAATAGCATAATTGGATGCATCTACGTGAACATGAAAGGGCTTATTCCAATCGAGTGAGGTCAAGATTGGTGTTGAACATAATCTCCGTTTAAGTTCATTGAAAGAATTCTCACACTCATCCGTCCACTTGAAGTTAGTCAAAAGGGAGTACAAGGGCTTTGCAATGATTGCATACATGTGAATGAATCGGAGATAATAGCCACAATGCCCTATGAAAGTTTGCACTTTCTTGACATTCTTTAGCCTAGGTAGTTCTAGGATCGCTCTCACTTTCTCTTCGTCAGTGGATATGTCGTTCTTCGACACTATGTGTCCTAGGATCTTGCCTTGCCTGACCATGAAAACACACTTTTCTAGGTTCAAGCAGACTTGATATTCTCTACATTTGTCAAAGATTTTCCTGAGTTCAAGTATGCATGTCTCTCGAATGTTGGAATGAGCAGAGAGATCATCAACATAGACTTCCAAATTCTACCTTAAGAACTCTTTAAACACATGACACATCAATCTCTGAAAGGTAGTTGGCACATTGGTAAGACCAAATGGCATTACTCGAAAAGCAAATATGCCCCATTCTGTGGCAAAATCCATCTTATGCTGATCTTTTGGAGCAATGTCTACCTTATTGTAGCCATAAAATCCATCAAGGAGGTTGTACACCTCCTTGCCTACTACTCTTTCTAATAGATGCTTAGTAATCGAAAGCGGATAGTTATCGCGAATAGTGGCTGCATTAACCTTCTTCACATTAATGCATACAAGTAGCTTTCCATTCTTCTTGGGCACCACTACAATGGGGGATACCCACTCTGTGTGCTCAATTTCATAGATAAATCTATCTTCAAACAAGCGATCTATCTCTTCTTTGATCTTGGCAACATAATTATCATTATATGTGTATGGCTTTTGCTTGCAGGGTCTCGCATCTGAGGTCATGGGGATAGTGTGTGAGCATATGTCAGGGTCTACACCTTTCAAATCCTTATAACTCCAAGCAAATACATCTCTGTATTCTCTTAGCAAGGTTATCAACTCGTGCTCTTCTTCCTCTGTCAGGTCATGTCCTATGTAAGTGCATCTCTCTTCTCCTTCTTCTATGGATACAACTATTTTCTTGGTGGTTTCTTTGTTATCATAGGCCTCTCCTGATTGCGCCTCATGTTTAGGCATTCTTATCATGACTCTCCCATTGTGTATCTCATACTTTTTAAAGTTTTGAGGGACCTCAAACAAAGATTCTTCCTCTTTTGGTGTGACTTCTTTCTTCTTCGTTTTCTTGCCTTCACTCTTGGTGGCCACTTGTGTGGTTAAACTCACATTGTTGGTAATCTCTTCATGTCTCTGAGGGTAAGCTTCTACCTCATAGAAGTATCCTTCATCTGATGAAAAAGGCGGGTCCATAATGATTGACTCTAGATCGGAGTCACTAGCATCCTTGAATGCATTAGTGCTAGGTTCACATTCTTCAAGAACCGAATCACACACGATTGGCACTATTGAGAAGACTGAAATGTCATAGCCATCCTCATCACAAAGGGGTGTCCATTGTTCTTCTTTGATGTCTATATCCATTGTTGCTAAAATCTATGCCCAGCCATGAGGTTCAAATTCTTCGTCAGGAAATACTACAGGTGCATAGGCAGGGTCTTGAATTGATCTATGGGTTTCCTTCGCACCTATCTCTCTGGCTTTCTCTCTCTCCTCCTCTTCTACTACTACTTTACAAATCCACAACTGAGTGTCTTCATGCATCCATGAGGATCCTAATCCTATGGAATGCATTGACTCTGTATCATCCTTGGCTCTATGGATGGGATTCCATTGGATGGGAGGGACACCTCTATGAGAGTAATCCTTGAGATTAACTTTGTTCGTAACACCTAACTATTGCAAGTACAAAGAATTGGTTCCCCAATCTTGTACCACTTGCAATTGCCGCATAAATGGTCTCCCCAAAATCATCTCATAGGCATGATTTTTGCTAAAGTCACATATAGAAAAAGTATGCTCGAACTCTACACCACATGTAGTGAGAGTTATTCCTTCTAGCAGTCCTAAGGGTCTCTCAATGTGACCATCAACCATTGTAGTTTCATTCTCGTGGGCCTGAGTGCTCGTTTGCACAAAGGCTTCCATAAGGAAGTGGTAACAAATCCAACTCTTGCACCTAAGTCTAGAATGGCCTTGGTTGTGTAAATTTGATGGGTAATGGGAAGATAGGTGTTTGCTTCTTCGCCTTCACTCATGTCTCCTATCTTGAGCAAGGGTATTTCTGGCACCATTCTGTGAGATCCTACCTAGGAACGAGGTTTTCCTACTGCTCGCACTTGATTGGCCACATTTCCATAACTCTAGCCTAACCTTGAGTAGTTCTTGTAAAGTGATATTGCACTGCACTTTAGTATTTTTCACTACCTCTGTATTCCTAGGTATGATTGAGTCTTCGTTTCTTACCATGAGCGTGGGTGCTCTCATGCAAGTAGACTTAGGTTCCCATGGGCCTGTGAAATGGGGTACTTCTTGTAAGGAATTAGACTCGAAGTCTAATTTCTCGTGAGATTGGTTTGCTCTCCTGCTCCTCATAAATGGAAGGAATGTCTTGTGGGAATTGATCATGCGCGTCATCCACAACTTCAACAAGAAGAGGGATGTCACTTTCTTTTGCACATTACTCTTCTTGAATCTCTCGCACGAACTCTAGTGAATACCTATTCATAGAAGAAGAGGTGTCTGGTTCAATGGAATTAAGCGCATAAGCTTCCTAGGGAGGAATGCTTATTCTCTCACTTGCCTTGTCTTTTCCTTGGGAGGTGGCTTCCTTGCTAGATCTTACAATTATGCTCTCTAGCTTTTCCAATAGTCCATCAAAGTGCAACTCTACCTTTGTTGAGCAAGAGTAGTTGAAAAGGTGACTGGCTTCAAACATGGACTGAGCCAATGCTACCATTTTAGCACAAAGCTTGGTTCTCTCTATCTCTAATTCAGCTCTTGGGTAACATTTGTCATGATCTCTAACATTTGGCTCTTCTTGGATTCTGGCCTGATATGCCTTAAGCATCATGTCTATGTCTTCAGGAGTGGGGTCAGCCAATACTGATCCTACTCTAGGGGTGGTGGAATTGTATGCTGTGGGTTGGAAGGTGGTAGGGATTGAGGTGGTGGTGGTATGTAAGAGTGTGTTTGAGAGGTGATTTCCATAATTTTCGCTTTTGTTTCTCTTATGCTCTCTTCTAATTCACTCATCTTCTTAGACCATTGTCTTTTCATGCTTTCCCGACTATCTTTCCAGGCTCTCGTCTGTTTCTTGGTTATGCTCTCAGTTTCACTATTCTCAGAACCCTTTTCTTGGCCTAAGCATTAGGGGAAAAAGTGAACCCTGCATGGGCCTTGTAAGGATTCCTAATTTTTAGGAATTAAAATGCTTAATCTATTGGATTAAAGGGCATACAAAACCACTAGTGGTTTGCTCAAATAAAATATTATTTCATTCACCTTTCAAATAGAGGTCGTTGGATCATAGAATCGAATGGCTTATATTAAAGTACTTCCATGACTAGAGAGAGAGTGCTCTGACAAGTCCTTGATTTTTTCGAATTTCACACGCGTGTGTTTGCAATGTTCTGCAAACTTTTGGGCCTTTAGATGGTCTCCTATCCAATGGTGGAGTGCATTTCTAGCTGATCTTCGAATCGGCAGCCGCCGTAGCCGTTTGATAGATCTCTGATCTAAGGGCAGACGTTGAAACGCGCATGATAGATCTTGGATCAATGGGTAGCATTGAATCTCAGCCTTCAGATGAGTCCTAGATCCAAAGGGTAGAAAGCTATGCGTCATTTTCTGAACTCCTCACGCGTGCGTTTGCACACTTCTGCAAATTTATGGGCCATTAGATCCTCGGCTATCCAACGGTACAACGCGTTTGTAGCTGATCTTCAAATGGGATGGCACGAGAGCCATTGGATAGATCTCTCATCTAAGGGCACAAATTAAACCATGCACAAAGATCTTGGATCAAACATGGGCATTGAATCTCAACCTTCCGATTAGTCATATATCCAACAGCCACGAAGCTAGGCGCCATTTCTCATCGGCATTCAATAGAAACCATCCGATTGGAATATGAAATCAATGGCTCACATGTAAAGGCGCTTTTTGCAAGCCATCCAAAACCATTCAAATGGCCAAAAACAAGATTTCTAAGTGGTTTTTCTCTCATTGACCACAGAAAAACAAGGGAAGCCTATGCCTAGCCTATGTGATTAAGGGACTAGACTGTGTCCACCACCCTCTTCTCATTGGTCCATCCCTAATCACTCCTTAATCTAAAAGGCCCATTCAGGGTTCATTTTTTCCCCTAATGGCCTTGGTTCTACTGCAATGCCTGGGCTCTAGTGACCACTTGCACTGGCGCAATAGAAGTCACACTGCCTACAGAGTCTACTACTAACCCAATAACGTTGATAGGGGTGAATTTTGGCATGTTATTGGGGTTCTTATGAAAATCTCACAAGAGATGCTCTTTTCTACAATCTTGACAAAAGCCTTGAATTTTCACCGATTGGGGTTGTGTAGGGGCAGGCATTGGGCAATCATGAATGAGGTGATCTCCCTCACATCTCTAGCATGGTCCTCTAGGGAATGGGGGTCGTACCTGCCTAGGTTGAGGTTTAGGATTGGGGTTTGCATACATGACATTTGCATACTCGGGATCCCAACTAGGTTCACTCGGTTCGTCACAATAGTAGGACTCATTATGTTCAGTTGATTGCATGTAGTATGCTTGGGGGCTATCAATATGGATTGAGTCAAAACTATGATCACTTGGATCACTCTCTGAGAGCAATGGAGTTACTAGAACTATAGCTCTATTTAAATTTTCTTATGTAGCTGCATACTTTACTAGGATCACGTTGGTTGGAGTAGGAGGTTGTTGAGCTAACAGACGCTGAGGTCTTTGCTGGGTTTGGTAGGGTTGCTGATAGGGTTTTTGGGGTCTTCCATATTGTTGTGGTGGGTACTGGTTCTGGTATCTTCCTTGTTGAGCATATGGCTAAGGATAGGTTTTCCTAACCGCTTTCTTATTGTATGGGCAATCTTGTGTGGTGTGATTAGTGTATCTCCGTTCTATGGTGCAATACTGGCTACTAGGATTCACTTGGGGTTGAGCCAAAATGGGAAATACATTCGCCATATGGTCAACCTCCACAAGTATAGCATCTTTTCACTAGGCCAAACCTTGTTATTTTCTTGCTTGAGACTCCTAAATTCTGAGCTACTTTCTCCTCGAGTTCCTCAATAGATGTGGATTGTGTGGTAGTGAGGCTAGTAGAACTATCTAAATCTCTGTAGATTTTTGAAAGTTCTAATTCCTCCTCTAGGTTATCCTCAATGTCGATGCACATGCGTACACACTCTTCTATGGTCCTAGGGTCCTTCAAGTATACGTACGATCTCAATTTGGTGCTTAGTAGTTCATCCAAGAACAAAGCCACTTGTTTGGCTGGTGTGGGTAACTCAGGAACAAGTCATCGCTCTAGGTACTGCCTAAACCTTCTTCCTACAAGACTAACGGTCTCTTGAGGTGTCTTTTTGAAGCTCTGAATCAATGAGAAAGTATTATGTTGTATACCACTCTTAGAGAATTCGGTAATGAAAACCTCTAGAAGTTGGTCTCTGTTCCGGAACTGTGTCTCATTTAGTGGTTGGAACCATGTAAGGGTTGTGTTCCTAAGGGTTAGACCAAAAGCATTATATTGTGTGAATAGGTCCTCAACTTGCTCAGCTCTCAAGACTTGCCTAAACTCGGCCACATGATCATATGGGTCTCCAATGCCATCAAAGTAATTCTTCATGGACTTAACCAACTCGGTTGGCCTCAAGGTTCTGGTGTGCTTTCTAGGCCTTGGCAAAGGAAAATCATCCACATTTCTTTGGTTTCTTGGGACTCTAGGTCTCTCAGTTTCCGCACTATCACTCTCTGTTCTCATCCTTTCTCTTCCCAAGGGGTTGGCAAAACTTACCTCTGGCCTGTCTCTACTTCTATCCCTTTAAGCTCCATGAGCTTGGGATGTTCCGGCTCCTTGGTCGCCATAAGAGTCATTAGATCTTGGTTGGGGAAAGACAAATTCACCCTTCCATGTGTAGGCATGCCTACCATGTTTTGAGACCACAAAGATCCTCTCTAAAGCATTGTCCAGATAGGTCACCTTGCCTGGACTTTCAGGTTCTTTAAACTCATAAATCGTGAGTGTTTTGACCTCACTAGGGTGGTCAAGTTTGTACCTCCAAAAAGCTTCGTGAGTCTCTGAGTTTAAGAGAAGTTCTATGGTCTTATTGTCTTGGGGAACCCACTCTAGAGTGATGATTCTCGTGAGGACTGACTTACCTTTAGGGGGTTCTAGGCTCTCCGCTTATGTTCCCTTGTTCTAGGTCACCTATATCTGATTCTGGGACCACATTACCCAATTCATCTATCCTATCTGGGTAGGTGGTGACCACATACATGGTTCCTTCTTTGTCCAGGTATGGACCATTTTCAAACTTGACTACAGGATGTTCGAGTTCTATGGGTTGGTCAGGGTTCTTAATTTGGACCACGGCTCTTGTTAGGCCATCCTCATAGATGCAAGCACCTAATCGATTGGTCCTGAGGTATTCGAGTTGAGTCTTGTAGGGACCTTCAACCTTTTGTAAGTAAACCACACCTGAACTTCTGGTGGTTCGCTCCACACCTTGAGACATCTATGATTCACTAGTTTCAAAGCTAGGGTAGTGTGAATAATGGCTCAACTATTGGGCCCAAGAACTAGTAGTGTGATTGACACTAGCCTCTGAAGACCTAAAGCTTTGTCTATCTCTCCCGATGTCATCCTGATCTAAGGTTCATATGCTTGAATGAACAATCCCAATTTCTATCCAAGGGACAACCTCGTTGCACATCAATTGGTGTTAGTCACTTGGCTCTTTTTAAGTTGATTATCGTGTTTATGATCTTGTCTGGTATCACATCGTCAAGAATATTTGAGTGAGTTCCCACACTTTAAGTTGATCATTCCACGTTAAGTTCCTTTACTTTAAGTTATCGATCACAAAGAGATTATATTTTTGCTTGAACTTGAGTGATTAAGTAGCCTTCAACTTGATAGGTGCCTATCGTTGCCCTAACTTACTTCCAATACTATGCGTTCTTAGCCTGAGCTAGGAATTGACTGAGGGAGTTGAGAATATTCCAACCTCGCTTGTTGATTCCTTGATCTTTAGTGCTCAAGGACACCGTTCTCAAGCTTGCAGAATGCTCGTGCTTTGGATGCCCTCTAGTGCTCTCAATGGGCCTATAAAAGTCCGAAAGTCAGCTCAAGACTGAAATTCACTGACATAACAAATCACTTTCATTCATGTAATTCAGATATCAATTTTCCCTTTGTCTCTATGGAAAAGAATTCTAGAAATCCCTCAGATTTCTTCCCCCTGGGTATGGTCGCTTCAAAATATCCTATCTATAACTTCGTGTATTAGCTTTACAAAAACCAGTGGATGTTTTAGTGAAGAAGACCAAAAAGACCAACAAGACCAAAATCACTAAAAACAGAGTTCATATGAGGAAGTTATGTCTATTCAGGACTCTAGGGCTAAAACAGGATCAAAACAGGTTGACATCCAAACAAGAATAACTCGTAGTGTCTTCTAAGGCCTTGTTATAAATCCAAAACTTGGTATTTTAGTTCACACACATGTTGCGTATTTTGAAAACTTCTCGAAGCACAACAACAATTGGATTAATTCCTTTTGGGGAATTATAATTAACTCAGTAAGCTAACAATAATGAGTGATTTCATAAAAAATGATGGCATACATGGACAGAAATGTGTCTAGCAATCCATAGCTCTATCTTGACATTTACGGGTTGCTACAATTGGTAGACCAGTGAGCAATGTAATTCTAATATCTTATGATCCCAAGAAGAAATATTGCTGAGATTTTGTAGGATTGTAATAAATGTTATATTGATTGTATCATGCTTTAAATCATTGCAAATGATCAACTACACACAGAGAACAAGATGTGACAAGATCATTATTTTGATGGAGTTATGATAAAGAAGTGAGATGACAATATAATGATCTTATATGTATTAAACATGTACAAATACAATGTCATTGGCAATCAAACATTGCTCAACGTGTGCAAAGTGAGTGAGCTACAAGGTGAGCTCCCAATTCACAATGAGTGTACATCAAAATGACGTCTAAAAATCAAGATACCTGCAGGTCTTTTAGATGCTTCTTTTAAGGCTGAACTTGGAGCCAAAGTTTGAATTCAAATTCAAACTTCTACCTAAAACGTGAATGCTAACTCATAGGATACATTCTCTCATTTATCAACAACTAAGAGATTCGTGATTTTAGATCTTCCTAACTCCACGTGGGTGTAACCCACTTTTACAAGGATAATTGTGAAGTCCTTTTACAAGAGGTTGATCATATGAACCCTTTCAATAAGATAAGAGATTGATCATATGAACCCTTTTACAAGAGGTTATGTCAATAAGATAAGCATAACCTAGTTGACCAAGTATGTGGGCTTGGGTTTAATTCAACCAACCATCATTTTGCACAATGATAACATACTGAATTTCATAGGTAGATTCATTACGAAAATCCATTTCCACCTCTGTCTTCCTTTGTTTGTTTAGGATCTTCTTATGGCACCTTTTAATAAGATGATCATTAGCCTTGCAATACCTGTAGATTTATTGCTATCCTTAGAATTTACTATCATGATTTTCTAATTTTCTTTTCTCCATTCTATATTGTTTAAATTGTGTTATGTGTCAGAGATCTTACCTCTAACCTTAGTGATTATCATCAATATTTTGATAATGAATAATAGCCCTATTTTCCTTCTATTTATCCCATTGTAGGAAACAGAACAAGGAATGGGATAACCTATTTATTAAAAGCTATTAACTGCAACAATATGTTCTCCCACATGATCCCATCTAAAACACAAATTAATCCTCTTCAAAACCTTCATTCTCAAAACACTCTCGAAGATAAAGAATAAAAGGTGCATTTTTTACTTGATATAATTATGCAACAATATTGGATATGTCCATATTTACTATAAATGAGTTCAAATTGAGGAATATGGAAGTGTTGTTGGACAAAATTGTGCGTGCAATTAAACCCAAGCCCACATACTTCGTCAACTAGCTTATGCTTATCTTATTGACATAACTTATGAAAGGGTTCATATGATCAACCTCTTGGAAAAGGACTTCACAATTATCCTTGTAAAAGTGGATTACACCCACGTAGAGTTAGGAAGATCTAAAATCATGAATATCTTAGTTGTCGTGCAATGAGAGAATCTATCCTATAAGTTAGCATTTACCTTTTTAGGTAGAAAGTTTTAATTTGAATTATAAATTTCTCTCCAAGTTCAACCTTAAAAGAAGGATCTAAAACACCCGCATGTATCTCGCATTTAAGACGTCATTTTGATGTACACTCATTGTGATGTGGGAGCTCACCTTATACTCACTCAGCTCTCACACACTAAGCAACGTTTGATTTTCAATGAAATTGTATTTGTACAGATTTAATACATATAAGATCATTACATTGTCATCTCACTTCTCTGTCATAACTCCATCAAAACAGTGATCTTGTCAAAGTTTGTTTTCTCTGTGTAGTTAATCATTTGCAATGATTTAAAGCATGATAGAATCTGCATACTATCTACTACAAGCCTACAAAATTTCATTAGCATTGCTTCTTAGGATCATCACGTATTATCTTATCTTTTCTCATTGGTATGATAACTATAGCAGCCATTAAATGTCAGGATGGAGCTTTGAATTTCTAGACATCTTTCTCTCCATGTAGTCCATGATTTTTTATGAAATCACTCATGATCATTAGCTTACTAAGTTAGTTGGAATTAACCAAAAGGAATTAAGCCAATTGCTGTTGTGCTCAGAGAATTGTCCAAAACATTGAACATGTATATGAACAAAAATAGCAAGTTTTGGATTTTAGATTATCTTCCAAACTATCTGTTTTGATCCATTCATTAGTGGATCATCTTCCAACCTACATATATGATTATTTGTGCTCATTATCAAGCAAAAGATCCCACTACACTCCCCAACCATCATTCTTAGCAGGTGTGAAGGAGGATCTAGCTACATCACTTCATCCCTTGTGACTATCCACCATCTCCTCCAACAATGATATTAGAGCAACAATAATCAAGATGGGAGATGGATTTCCATCCTTCATTAAAAATTGGATAGGAAAAACTACTCAGCATGGTCAGTAAGGATGCAAGCCTACCTTCAAGTGAGAAGTCTACATGGGTAGATCTCAGGAGATGTAGAGATGCCAATCTTTAGGAGCAAGCATCAACCTACAAGGGAAGAGCAAGAGAAGTTGACCACATGGTGTGCAAAGGATGCTCTTGCGAGGTCTTACCTACTAAACTCAATCTTTGATTTCTTGTTACCACATGTTAGGAATTGCAGACCTCCCAAGAGACTTGGGAAGTGTGAAGAGATGGATTGATATGCTCCTGAAGATGAAGTCGTGCTGCAAACTCCTTGCACTACACCAGCAAAATGAATTCTAGAGAGGTGGTGTGGGACCTTGTAGCTTGCCAATGAGTATATTTGAGACCCTATGTACCTTGGAAGATCACTTGCAAAACGTTGAATCAAGACAGACAATTCTCACTAAAAGTCAACTAGCTCAAACCTTCTATTTTTGAAATATGACGCTCAGTGTTCTACTCAATGCTACTTGTGTGATCAAAATTGGCAAGGGATCTTTTAGAAGACTCTGAGTAGGAAGTAAAGAAATCTATTACAAGTTATTTCATTGAAAATGATGAAGCATATGATGAGAAATGAATCTAACAATTCACCTATGTCAACTAACCAAAGCATTGGATGGTACAAAGCTTTGCGAATTTAAAGCTATGATTGGGTTGGAGGTAATTCTTGAAGATTGCAGATCTCAAGCATACATGTCTTGAGGGGGAGCTGGTGGAGAAAGTCTAGGACAAGCCTAAGTATTGTCTTGAGTCTCACAAAGTCATTGAAGAAACCTCAAGAGAAGACAATGCATCAAGGGTTCATTTATGAACCATCTCTTATAACTTCCTTGAACATTTACTTGGTGTAAAAGTAAAGAATTAAAGTGGTTGAATCCACTTCATGATTAGGCAAAGGAAAAATCCATAAACTCGTAATTGATTTAGTTATAATCTATCTCTAGAAATCAAGGAAAGTGATTTAGGTAAGCTCCCATTCAAATTCAAAATCTGATTGCAACTTTCCCTATATATACATGAGCTTTTTAGTCACGATGAGAGTCTAAATCTTCAGAGCTTATTGCAAGAAGAGTGTGTGATTCTAAGGCACACATATGTACCACTAATTCATTTTACTATTCACTCAATATAGAATTGATTTCATGATCATTTATTGTCATATTGTCAAGCCTATTTCTATGAACTGTTCTCTGCCAAATTCTCTCAGTTTTTAGTGATCTTGGAGAGCATTTTCTCTCAACATGGTTCATCATTTTTAGATCTTTAACTTGGTATTGGTAGTATTCTAAGTACACTATCATATTCGAGAGTTTCGTTGCAACTGGATTCATGTGCTATGAGTAGTGAGCATTTAATCTTGACTATGTATAACTATCCGCTACTTCCTAAAAAGTTGGTATCTGCACATTGTTGATGAATGGACACATATGATATTTGAATCTCCTTGCTCAGAAACTTCTCTCTTACATAGTGATAATGAATTTCAATATGTTTAGTTCTTGCATGAAAAATTTGATTAGTAGCTAAGTGAATAGAACTCATATTGTCACCAAAAATAGTTGGAGTCCCAAATTCCAATCCAAGATCTGTGAATAGTGTCTTCATCCACATAGTTTCTTGAGTAGCTATGGCAAGTTTGGAAGAGAGAGCACTTGTGGGTTGCTCCTTGGAAGACCATGAGATAAGTTTTGAACTTGCAAAAGTGAGATATCCTAAAGTGCTCCTTCTATCTTCTTTGGAGCCAACCCAATCTGCATCAGAGAATAACTTTAGACCTAAATTAGATACACAAGGATAATAAAGTCCTTCATTTATGGTCCCCTTGAGATACTTGAGTATCATTTTGGTAGCTTCCATGTGTGGTTTCCTGGGTGTATGCATAAATTGACTTAGCACACTTACACTATAGCTTATATCTACTCTTGTCAATGTGGAATAGTTTAAACTACCAACTAGACTTTGATATGCTGTCACATCCTCTATGCGTTCACCTTCATGTGAACTAAGTTTATGATTAACTTCCATTCGAGTACCTGCAAACTTACAATCTTGCATCTTGAATTCTACCAACATGTCTTGAATGTACTTTCTTTGAGTGAGAAACACACCATGATCTTTGTAGACAACTTCCAATCCTAGGAAATAGGTAAGTGATCCCAAATCACTTATCTTGAATTCTTCTCTCATCTGTTCTTTGATTCTCTTCATGCCATTTGTATCATTTCTTGTATGTATAATATCATCCACATATACACATAAATAGATGATTTCAAAATTACTCCTTTTAATAAAGAGTGATGGATATCCCTTGCTTGGTTGAAACCCTTTGTCTTGCATGAATGAAACAATTCTGTAGTTCCAAGCTGTTGGAGCTTGCTCGAGACCATACAATGCTTTGTTTAGTTTACATACATAATCAAGGTACACATGATTCTCAAAACGAGGTGTTTGATCCATATATACCTCTTCTATTATCCAACCATTAATAAATGCATTTTTTACATCTAATTGGAGTATATTACAATTCTTGGAAGAAGAAATACTAAGAAAAAGTCTGATTGTAGGCATCTTTGCTACAAGGGAAAATGTTTCTTCATAATCAGCTCCTTGAGTTTGTGCAAAGCCTTTTGCTACAAGACTTGCCATGTAACTATTTATAGACCCATCAAAATTTCTCTTGAGCTCGTAGATCCACCTTGAACCAATTACCTTTATGGATGAACTCTTGGGAACTAAATCCCAAGTGTTGTTTTTCTCAAGTGCTTCAATTTCCTACTTCATTGCATGCCTCCATTCTGGTTTCGCCTTGGCTTCTTCAAATTTTGAGGGCTCCTCTTGATTTATATCTTGTGCTATGTAGATAGAGTTCTTAGTAACTAGAGTGGTTTCAAAACCATACCTCTTTGGCTTCCTTTTTTCCCTCATAGACCTTTGGCCGTCATGTGATGATTTTTCCTCTTGTCCAAGTTCATCCAATTTTGCTTTACCTTTAGACTTCCATGCCTTGATCGTTTCCATCTGAGATTCTTCATCATCCTTTTAAGGGTCTTTTTCTTCAATATTAGGTTGATTGTCTTCAACAAGCCTTGGAAAATCATCTTCAAGATCATAGGGCAAATTGACCTTCCTGCACCATTGTCCTATTCCTCCTCTCTGCCACTTCATTTTGCTCAGGAGTGTAACTTGTGATTACCTCTCTTTTGATTCCTCTTTCTTGAAGGAAAGATTCAAAGTCATGGGAGAAGTATTCTCCCCTTCCATCTGACCTTAGCCTCTTAATTGATTTACATGTTTGATTCTCCACAAGAGCTAAATATCTGTTGAAGCATGGAAAAACTTAATCTTTGTATTTCATAAAGAATTGGATAGTCGACCTACTGATATCATCAATAAATGATACATAACCAGATATTGAAACATATTTGCGAGGTCCCCATACGTCTGTGTGGATCAATTCCATGAGGTCTCCATGCATATAGCCTTTCTTCATGAAGGGTAACATGTGAGGCTTTCCAAATTGACATGCAATGCATTTATAAATCATATGTTGCTTTGACAAATTAGGGACTCCAAGTAGACTTTGGTCTCTACATATTTGTTTTAATGATCTTTCATCAATATGTGCTAACCTTTTGTGCCATACCTCCAATTTTGTGAGTGTTTGGTTACCATAATTGAAACGAGCTATGTTCCTTGTATCTTGCAACTCAAATGTGAATAATCTACCTATTTTTTCTCCTTTTGCAATTCTTCTGAATCCTTGGCTAGGATCTTCAACATATGCTCCTCTTGTGAACCTAACTTGCAACTCTTTCTGTACTATTTTCCCAACACTTATCAAATTCTTTGTAATGGTGGGGACATAGAGTACATTACTGAGTAGGTTGATTATTCCATCAAGTGCTTTGAAATTTCCTATTTTTCCACAAGGTTTCTTTTATCATGTCCTGTTTATACTTGATGCTTCTTCCTTGGATCTTCTAAATTCGATAGGGAGCCTTATTTCCTGCCACAAGATTGGAACAACCTGAATCTATGTAGAAAACATGCTCGCTAGATTTACCTTGGGGCATTGCCATGTTCATGATTAGTTATGAGTCTTCTTGATTTGAGTCCTCTATGTAATTATTGAAGTCTCTTCTTCCTTTGTAGTTCCCCTAATAGGTTGAGTGAGTGTTGTGATATCCATTGTTGAATCTTCCTCTTGAATACCCATATCCTCCTCTATTCTATCTTCTGCCTCTTTGATTTCTCGAATTCCTAAAACAATTTTCAGTTGTATGATTGGTTAGTCCAGATATAGAACAAGGATTGCGGACTTGAAATCTCCCCCTACATACCTGCTTCATCATCTACTTTCTTTGCCTTTCCATTATTATTTGCAGTCTTGATTTTATCAATCTATAAAGCTAAAGATTGATTAGATTTGGAGCCTTCTCCATTCTTCATGTGTTTGGCCTCTTGAGTGAGTAATTGTCCAATTAGAGTGTTGAAGTCTGGTACATGCATATCCATGTACAAATCCATTGTTGTAGTGAAAGCTTACCACTTGTCATCTGCATTTATGCCATTGATCACTTGCCTTACAATCTGATCTTCATCTATTTCTTCTCCAATACTTCCTAATTGATCACTATGTCCTTGATTTTTGTGAAAAAGTTAGTCACATTTTGCTTGGGAGATTTCTTTAGAGTTGTGAAGTCCAACCATAGTTGATGCTTTCTGTTACCGTTAGTGTCCATGTGAAAGGAAAAATGGCCACCGGACACTTCCTTGTATATGTTCTTTAATAAAACATATAGTGGCCTGGTCAGTCATAGACTATAAGTTCGACTGCATTTGCAAGACCTAGGAAGTCTCTCTTCGTGCTCCCTGTGTACTGTGATTTCTGTGTATTCTGCAACATCTGTGCGAAGTATTGTTTGTAGCCTTAGGAGCATGGTTTTCTACTCTCAGCATATCATCATGGAGCTCTCGAGAAGGAGAGCACACTATGATGCATCAACATCAAAATATTTCACTTGTATCAGAGCAGTTCAATGCAAAAAGCTTTGCTCATTTTGTGCGAGCGAAGCGAGCATCCCCCTCCCCCCAAGGCCTACGACTAAGGCGGCGACCAAAGCATAGACCTTGGCATACCTTGTCATCCGAGTCACCAAAGTCATAATTGGTGCCATTGGCTGCGCATGAGGGAGGACCTCAAGGATCAAGGAAGATAGAGGTTCCCAGTACTTCTCGGGAGGGCACCCATCCGAGTACTATTCCCCCTCAGAGCTCGCTTAACCATGGCAATATCTTGCCACTACACTACAGTCTTGTGGTGTCTAAAGAAGGGGAAAGACTAAGGTTGAAATTACCTTGAACATGTTTTGGTCCCTCAAAGCTTCATTCTTTTCTTTTAAGCCTATTTCTGAAGAATTTTTGGGTGTCTTTCGGAGCCATTTTGGATTACTTTTGCACATAGTTCTCTTCACACAAGTCCACGAACATCAAGAAGATTGTTCTTTGTACTTCTCTAACAATAAATATCAACCTCTAGGGCTCTGTTTTCATCCACACTCGCAAAACGATAGGTTTTTGGAAAGGTTTTCAATTTTGGTGGGAGCAACTGCTACAAATTTATGCAGGTCTCTTGAGCCTAAAACATCAGAGCTGACAGACACTTGCAAGTATTGCTGGCTAGTTTTTGGGTTGTGCTTTCAACCTTTTAGTGTCATTTTACTACATATATTGAGCATATACACACTATGTATGCTTCTGTGGATATTGCTTATGTACGTCCATGTGGTCATTGATATAGTGGTTACGGTCTTGCATAAAGCCTTTTATGTTTGAAAAAGAGGGTCGTGGTGAGGTTTTCTTAATTGGGAGGCACGCAAATGTCAGGATCTCTTTGGTGATGCAGGTGGAAGACTTACCTAGCCTCACCATAGGAGATGTATGATAGTTGTTCATAGGTACTCGATTAGCCTAGTTTCCTTCTATTGGGTAATTGATTATATGTAGTGGAGTCAGTGATTCACTATGCAGGTAAACATGTCAGTACTTGTAGTTTTATGATATTTTGACACTCTTCATATGCTCATTTTGTAGAGGATACTCTGGCAAAAGTTTTCTACATTCTTGGTTTAGTCAACTATATAGTGGTGGATTCACTCTTTGATACTCTTATTCGTTGGTGTTTGGACTCTTCTAGCTCCATTATCATTCTATTTAGTGCTCTACCATCATGGCATCAGAGGTCTCATGCACACCTGGTGGATCAGAGTCTAGTGTGAGTGTTCCAAGGAGGAGCTATAACTTGCAGGGCAAAGACCATTTTGAGATTGAAAAATTTGATGGCACAAAGTTTGCTCTATGGAAGAATCAAATTAAAGGTGTGCTGATTCAAAGGAGGCAATGGAAGCCAGTAAATGGGATCTCAAAGAATCTTGTTGACATGGATGAAGATGATTGGGATGAATTAGATGAAATGGCCAAAGTCTACCATTCACTTACACTTGGCGGATAATGTTTACTTTATAGTATTAGACTCTGAAAGTGGAGAGGAGCTTTTGAAGAAGTTATGCAATACATATGAAAAAGAGACGGCATCAAATAAAGTGTATCTGATGGGAAAATTATATGACATTCACATGAAGGAGACAGATAGTGTTGTTGCTCATCTAAATGAGTTTGATGCTATATTCTCCTAGTTACAGGCTCACAAAATGAATATGGATAACAAAATGAAAGCAGTATTGTTGTTATGCACCTTGCCATCATCATGGGATACATTTACATAGCTATTAGCAATAGTGCACTTGGTGGTATCATCTATGATGACATATGTGGAGCACTCTTGAGTGAGGAGATTGATAGAAAATCTATGGTTTTCACTTAGAGTGGAGATGCATATAATGTTCATGATTCATACCAAGAAAAGAATCAGCAATGTGGCAAGAGCAAGAACAAGGAAAAGAATGGTCAACAGAATAAGAGTAGAAGTAAATCAAGGAAGAGGGATATCGAATGCCATTATTGTCATAAGAAAGGACATATGAAGGAAGATTGTTATGCATTAAAGAATGCTAAAGGTAAAGGATAGAACATTGATGGGCATGTTGAATAGTTACCTACACCATTTACCTCAACTGTGAAGATTGAAGAAATTAATGCTATTTTTGATGATGTTGATGTGTTGACACCTGATAGTGTGCCATCTGAGGCGCTTATGGCTGATTCTCTTTCCCACACATGGCTGCTAGATTCTGGTGCTTCTTTTTGTGTGACACCAAATAGAGGATGGTTCTCTAATTACGCAACATAGTCTCTTGGTACCGTGAAACTTTATGACTCTTACTAGTGTGATGATGTGGGGATTGGAGATGTGGTTTTGCAGTTCATTGGTGGTTCAAAATTTAGTATGCATAATGTATGTTGTGTACCTTAGTTATCATGCACTTTGATGTGAGTTGGTCAACTTGATGACCTTGGTTACAAGGTGGTCTTCTATGCTCAGTCATTTCGCATATCAAAGGGAAATATGGTTATCACAGAAATAACACTTATTAGCTATTACTAACAACCTATGGCTTGTATTTTGCATGGTCATTTGGGCCATATATCTCATAGTGGAATGGAAAATCTTTCTCATTCTAGCTATTATCTATGTTATCTTTCTCTAATTTTTCATTTTGTGAGCATTGTCAATATGGAAAGAAAACCAAAAAATGTGCATAGAACGCACATTGACTCTTCAATTCAGCCTTTAGATCTCGTTCATATAGATGTGTGTGGTCCTATGCCCACTAGTTCCTTAGGTGGTTCTCTCTACTTTCTCACTTTCATAGATGATGCTACTAGAAAAGTTTGGGTATATCCTATCAAATTGAAGGATGAGGTATTCCGTACTTTTAGAAAATGTCTTGCTTCAATTGAGACTGAAAAAGGAACTAAGCTTAAGGCTTTACGTTCAGATAACAGGGGTGAGTATACCTCACATGAATTCAACCTTTTCTGTCAGTGTAGAGGGATTCGTAGAGAGCTTACAGCTCCTTATACCCTAGTACAGAATGGTGTAGCTGAGAGGATGAATAGAACTATTCAAGATATAGTAGTTAGTGTGTTGCATCATGTAGACCTCTCACAAGGCTTTTGGGCAGAAGAAGTATTGACTGCAGTTCATGTGATTTACCTTTCACCTAGTACTACCAAAGGTTTGGAAGTGGCACAAGAGATGTGGACAGGAAAGCCACCGTGTTATGATCATCTTTGTGTTTTTGGGTGTGAAGCATATGTTCATATACCCAAGAATCTTAGAGAAACGTTGGACCATAATTAAAAGAAATGCATTTTCCTTGGATATGGTCGAGAAGGACAATTTGGATATCGCTTATGGGATCCTGAAACACGGACAATGATTAGAAGTAGTGTTGTCATTTTCAATGATTCTAAGATGCATAAAAAACCCATTAAGGAGGTTGAAGTGAGAAGGGTGGTGTTTGAGGATACTAGTCCTCTAGTTAGCATGCATGAAAATGATGCACATAGGGATGTTCAAGAGAATGTCCATTTAGATCAGTCTACACATGTTCTTGTTCAACAACCATTGAGACATTCTGCACGTGTCTCACATCCACCTGATAGATATGTTCCAGGTTTAGATTTTGTTATGCTAACAGATGCCCGTGAGCCTTCTTGCTACAAAGAGGCTATGCAGACACAAGATCATGTCAAGTGGGAGCGTGTCATGAAGAGTGAATTGGATTCTATTTACAAAAATGCTACTTGGGATTTAGTAACTTTGCCAAAGGGTAGGACAACTTTACCATATAAATGGGTATATAATCTAAAATTCACATCAGATAGTGCTTCTCCAAAGTATAAAGCACGACTCGTTGCAAAGGGTTTTAAGCAACAACATGGTGTTGATTTCGAGGAAATCTTCTCTCAAATGGTCAAGATGACTACCCTGCGCATGTTGCTTGGATTTGTTGCAATGGAGGACTTATTGCTAGTCCAATTTGATGTGAAAACTACTTTCTTGCATGGAGATCTTAGAGATGAGAACTATATGGAACAACCAGAGGGTTATGTAGTTCCTGGCAAGGAAAGTCTAGTTTGTAAATTTAAGAAGAGCTTATGTGTACTTAAACAGTCCCCTAGACAATGGTACCAAAAGTTTGATGGTTTTATGAGATCTCAAGGCTATTCTTGAAGCAATGAGGATCATTGTCTCTACACAAAGAGATGCTCAGATAGCAGCTTGATATGCTTGATACTTTATGTCGATGATATGTTGATTTCTGGAAAGTCCTCTTATGATTTGTCAATTCTCAAAAAGAAGTTGAGTTAGACATTTGATATGAAGGATTTGGGGGATGCAAAACATATTCTTGGCATGTGCATTACTCATGATAGAAGTAAAAGATGCATATATTTGTCTCAAAGTGAGTACATATCCAAAGTACTTCAGCAATTCAATATACAAGGTGGAAAGGCATTGAGTACACCTTTACCCACATATGTGAGATTAAGCAAGGATGATTGCCCCAAAATAGATGAGGAAAAGGAATTCATGACCAAAATTCCCTATGAGTCTACTGTTGGTAGTCTCATGTATGCTATGGTAGCTACGAGACCAGCAATTGCATTTGTAGTGGGAGTTGTGAGTAGATATATGTCTAATCCTCCCAAGAAACATTGGGAAGCAGTCAAGATGATTTTGAGATATCGGAGTGGCACTAAGGAAAAGTGTTTATGCTTAGGTAGAGGGAAAGCATCCATTATTGGTTACACAGATTTTGATTATGCTAGTTGTGTAGACAATCGTAAGTCTACATCAGGGTACATTTTTTATTTTTTTGGAGGTGCTATCTCTTGGAGATCTCGTCTTCAAAAATGTACAGTTGTTTCCACCATAAAAGGAGAGTATGTTGCAGCAAGTGAGGCATGTAAGGAAGCATTGTGGCTTTCTCATCTTGCTTGTGATATGGGTTTACCACAGCATGTACCTCGCTTGCTCAGTGATAGTTAGAGTGCCATTACTTTGGCTAAGAACCCGGTCTATCATGCAAAGACCAAGCACATTGAGGTGAGGTATCACTTTTGTTGGAGAAACAATCACTAATTGGACATATATTTGAAGGTTAAAGCTCTAGAAGAAAACTACATGCCTATGTGAAGGGACGAATTCACAAGTGTATTATATTTGTAAAGTTAGTTCACTTTAGTTCTAGAAGTTTTTTTTGTTTAATCAAGAGATTGAGAAAACCTATATAAGTTAGTTTGTATCAACTGATGCGAAGAGAGAAGAAGTGGAAGAGAGTGAGAGAATGTCAGTAGAAGTTCATTTTGTGTGACTGAGTATAGTCGGGCTTCTCTAAGTGAGAAAGCACTTGTAAGCTTCTGAGTTTTCATAGCTATGATAAGAACTAGTTAAAGTTCTATGTATAAGTCTTCTTACTCCATCTCCAGAGTTTGTCTTCTGTGAATTTTTTTTAAAAGTTGAAGTTTTCCAAGCAAGTCGATGCATGGCATCGAGTGTATGTTGAAAGGCTGGGTTTTATGCAAGAAGTCGATTCCTGACATCCAATCTTAGCTGATAAGTCCTTGTTTTTATATCTGACTTTTATCTACTTACAAAATCTCCTTGAAAAGATGAAGTTTGTGGAGCAACTCAATGCGGGGCATCGAGTTTCAACACAAAGTTGATGCCTGACATCAACTTCTAACATAAAAGTGATCTTCTTCATATCTTGTATACACGTGCTTATTTCAAGAGATAAAAAGTTGGCTAAAAAAGCACCAAGTCGATGCCTGGCATCGACTTTTGGTTGCAAGCCGATGCTAATCATAGAATTCCATATTTAGATAGGTGTTTTTTTACTAAAAGAGGCATAATTTCCATTTTTGGAAGTCATATAGGGTCATCGTATGAAGGCTATATCTTGTGTTTTAGAGATCCGTTACTTGCAAATAATATCTTGTTGGAAAGCTCATCTCTTCTACTTTCGTCTGCCCAATTTTCTTTTGAGAAATAAGATTTGTGCTAAGATAAATTAGCAAAATACTGAAGGTATGTCATTTTAGTGACTAGAACGTTTTGAAGAAGTAAAGTTCTTAGTTTTGGGTATCATTTCTCAAAGTTTGGAGTGGCAATGAGTTAATGGTGACCATAGAGGTTGTCTAGTGTCACATTAATTCATTTCTTATGATGTTTCACACATCAACAAGTGGTATCAGAGCAGAAAGGTCCTAAAGAGCAGAAGGCGGCAAAGATAGGAGAAATTTTGGAAAGTTTTCCATTAATGAAAGGTGAAGCATTTGAAGACACAAGGCATCAGAAGGTTACTTAAAAAGTATCTTCATACACAAAGAACTCCAAAAGGTATTATTCTTTATCCTTTAAGCTCAGAGGTTGAAGCAGAAGGAAAGGAGTATGGTAGATCATATCTCCATTGACAAACTAGACAGAGATAATTATCCCGCATGGGTAATGAGAATGGAATCCTTACTTATGAGTAAGGATGTCATGATATATGTAATAGGTGAAGAAGAGAAGCCCGTATTTGAAGATGAAAGCCGACCAAAGAAAGAACAACTTGATGCTCTAAAGCATTGGCAGAAGAAGGATGCAGGTGCAAAAGCTTACATCTACAATACAATCTCTGATAATTTGCTACCACACATTAGAGGATTGGAATCATCTGAAGATATATGGAATGCATTGGAGTATCATTTCCAAAGCACTACTAAAGCAAGGAAAGCAATTCTATGGTCAGAGTTTACAACATTCCAAAAGAAGCCAAGTCAAAGTATTAGTGATTATGTCACTTAGATGAAGGATCTAGTAGATAGTCTAGGATCCATAGATGAAGATGTTGAGGATCATAGATTGATTGCTCAACTACTTGCAAGGTTGAGAGGAGATGAAATGTGGAAACCTTTTGTCTTGTCAACATAAATTTCTTTGAATCATTATGTTCTAGATTTGAACCAGTTACTTGGTTTGATGCTCACATATGAGCAAGACTTGAAGGGAGATGGAGATAAAGAAAAAAGTTCTACAATGTACATGAAGAACAAGAAGAACGAAGATAAAGGTAAAGCAAAGGATGAAGAGGAATCAACTTCTCAAGTTTATTATGCAAGAGGTAAAGGCACTGACAGAGGAAGACCAAGAGGTTTTGGAAGAGGAAGAGGAAATCAGAATAGCAATAAGAAGGCTTGTTGGATGTGTGGATTGAGTAATCATTTGGCTCATGACTGTTAGCATGATCAACAAGGATCAAATGAAAATCAGAATAACAATAGCAGAGGCAGAGGTGGAAGATATCAAAGTAATTTTCAAAGAGATAGACAAAGTCAAAGAGTTGGCTATGGTAGAGGTGGAGGAAGAAGTTGGGGACAGAATCAATCCTACAACACCACCTATTACAATTATGCAAATGACACACAAAATGAAGGTCATACATCATTGATGATGAACTCAATCAGCACATCAGATAAAGAAGATCTAAAGGTATTTTACATTGACTCTGGATGTTCTAATCATTTGTCAGGAAACATAGAATTGATGTCAAAATTGGAAAAAGGCATTTCTAGTCATATACTTCAAACAGGTGATAATACAAGACATAGTGTACATTCAATTGGAAAAGTGAAATGCAAGAGTGGAGCAGATTTGCTAACCAATGTTTTGTATGTTCCCACAATACCTAAAAACTTGATTAGTGTGGGACAGATGGTTGAAATAGGTTTTAAAGTCAGGTTTACAAATGAAGGAGTATTTGTTGAAGATCTAGAGAATGGATATAATCAGATTGTCTATGGTAAGAAAGAAGGTAGACTCTTTACTTTAAGAGTGCAAGGGAACATTGGTCAAGCTTTGCTCACACATGGTGAAGGAGTGATTACAGAACTTGATCTCTGGCATAAGAGATTAGGTCATTTCAATGAAAGAGGAATTAAAGCTATGGTTGAAAATCAGTCTGTACTAGGATTACCAAATGTGCAGAGTCAACATATGGTTTATAAATGTGAAGCATGTCAAATGGGTAAAGCACACAGGTTACCATTTCAGAAGAAAGGTTTTAAACATGATGGAGTACTTGAGATCATTCATAAAAATGTATGGGGACCAGCAAAAGAAGGATCTATGAGTGTCTCAACGTATTATGTTCTTTTCATTGATGATGCTACAAGATGGATAACTTTATATGTTTTGAAGGGAAGATCAGAAGTGTTTGGAGCCTTCAAGCATTTTCATGCATATGGAGGGAGAGTCACAGGTCAAAAGCCTAAGAGACTGAGGTTTGATGGAGGGGGAGAATACTTCTCCCAAGATTTCAATGATTATCTTTGGAATGCAGGTATTAAGAGAGAAATAACTTGCAGGTATACACCACAACAAAATGGTGTAGCAGAAAGAAGAAACAGGACTTTGGTTGAGTTTTCTAAAGGAGAGGAATTTTCCAAATTATCTTTGGGCTGAGGCTGTAAATATAGCTACATATCTTGTGAATAGATTACCATGTGCACCTCTCAATGGAATGACTCCATATGAAGCTTGGTGGGGTAAGAAACCAACACTAGATCATTGTAAAGTTTTTGGATCAATTGCATATGCGTATGTGCCATCACAACTTAGACATAAACTTGAACCAAATGCAGAAAAATATGTGTTTATTGGTTATGATGAAAAGCAGATGGGTTACATGTTGTGGAATCCTCTAACCAAACAATTTCTTCTTTCAAGAGATGTTACATTTGATGAACAGAAAAGTTTGTTTGCAGATCAAATTCATACAGCTGAAGAATTTGAAGAACAAGTAAGAAGATGTGAGAAAGGAAAATCAATTGTGCATGTAAATAGAGATGAGGACTATATGGAAGCAAGTACATCCAGAAGTGGATTAACAAGAAGGAATGAAGAAGCTCCTATATTTGATGAAGAGGTGTATCCAGACACATATGAAGAATGTGAACCAAGGAGGTCAAGTAGGACTAGAAGGCAACCAAAAAGGTATTCTTATGATACTTCTTACATAACTCAAAAGAACTATGCATATATGGTCAAAGATGATGAAGAACCTCAGAACTATGATGAAGCTAAAGGTAAGAAGCAATGGGAAGAAGCAATGAAGGAAGAGTTTAATGCACTAGACAAGAACAAGACATGGGAACTTGTTCCTAAACCAAATGGTAAGAAAGTAATTGGAAATAAATGGGTTTATAAAGTGAAGAAGCTTGCAGATGGAAGTATAGCCAGATACAAAGCTAGACTGGTGGTGAAAGGTTATGCCCAAACCTATGGCATAGATTATGATGAGACATTCAGTCTTGTAGCTAAGATGTCAACTATAAGGACAATTATTGCTATTGGAGCTTCAAAAGGATGGACCCTAAGTCAATTGGATATAAAGAATGCATTCTTGAATGGATATATATCAGATGAGGTATACGTGGAACAACCTCAAGGGTTTATAGATTCTAGATATCCAAAATTTGTTTGCACGTTGAGAAGAGCACTCTATGGATTGAAGCAAGCTCCAAGAGCATGGAACTATAGACTGGTGAAGTATCCGAATGAACTTGGATATCAAAGTTCAAAAGCAGATCCAAGTCTACTCATCAAAAGAGCAGAGGAAGGTACAATCTACATTTGTATTTATGTAGATGGCATTATAATCATAGGTACTTCAAATGAAGGAATCAAGGAGGTAAAGAGATTACTTGAAAAAGAATTCAAGATGAGTGTCTAAGGATAAAGGAAAAAGCAAGAATCATGAAGAAGAGGCTAGTACCTCTCAAGCTAATTATGCAGGAAGAGGAAGTGGTGCTAGAGGAAGGGGCAAAGGAGGAAAGCAAGGCAGGGGGAGATCGTACAACAACTCACCATGCAACATTTGTGGTCTCAACAACCACATTATAGAAGAATGTTTTATGAGTACAAGGAACCAAAGGGGAAAAGCATACCATAGAGGTAGCTATGGCGAATCAAGAGTCATATACAAGAATGGTGGAGGCAACTACAACCACAATTACAATCAAGGATACAACAAACACAATTATCAAGGAGGCATTAGAGGGATAAGGGACTACAACAACTATACTGAAGACCAAGAAGATTCTTGACTCATCAAGAACGTGACATCCAAGCAAGGTAAAGATGATGAGCACCTTTTCTACATTGATTTAGGTTGTTCCAATCATGTGGTTGGAAATGTAGCTCTATTGAGTGATCTTGAAGAACCCAAAGGGAAGCATGAAGTACAAACAAGTGATGACACTAAACACTCAGTCAAGCAAATTGGAAATGTCAAAACATCTGACGGTAGTATGAAAATTTTGAGCAAGGTTCTGTGTGTGCTTACTATAACCAGAAACATATTTGGTGTTGGGCAGATTGTTCAGAAAGGTTTCCATGTCAGATTCACTAAGCATGGAGCATATGTGGAAGACCCCCAAAAAGGATTCAAAAGGATTGCCAAGGGTGAGAACTCAGGTAGAATATTCACATTCAAAATTGAAGACACAAGGAACAAATCACTATTCAGTTATAGAGATCAAACCTTATCTAAGTTAGAAATATGGCAAAAAAGGCTATGACATATAGGAGAAAGAACTCTGAAGCAAATTTGCAGGGATCAAAGTGTGCTTGGCATTCCCAATGTGACCAAGCAACATATGATATAAAAATGTGGAGTATGGAAATTTGGCAAGGCTCACAGGCAACCTTTCAGTATGAAAGGATACATCCATAAAGACTATTTGGAGCTTGTACACACATGTCTTGGGTCCTAGCAAAGATCCAATCATCTCAGGTTCAAGGTACTATGTTTCACTTACTGATGATTATAGTAGGTGGACAATCCTTTATTTCATGAAGCATAAGGATGCGTTATTTACATGTTTCAAGAAGTACTTGGCACTAGTTGAAAAGCAAACAGGAAGGAGCTTGAATAGGATCAGATCTGATGGAGGTGGTGAGTACTTTTCACATGAATTTTATTCATTTTTACAGGAAAAAGCCACAAAGAGGGAAGTAACAACCAGATACACTCTTGAATTGAACAAATTGGTGCAAGGAAGGAATAGGTTAATTGTTGTTGTAGCTAGATCTACAATAAATTGGAAGAAATTACCTAATTACCTATGGGCAAAGGCTATTTCCATAGCCACCTACTTAGTCAATTGGGTTCATTCCAAATCATTGGATGGTATGACACCGTATGAAGCATGGAATGGCAAGAGACCCTCATTGGGCCATTAGAAAATATTTGGGTGCATTGCTTATGCACACATCCCCTCTCAAATCAAAGGAAAGCTTGACCCTAAGGCTAAAAAATGTATATTTATTGGGTATGATCAGAATCAAAAGGGATATAGAATTTACAATTCCACTAACAAGGCATTTATGGTTAGTAGGGATGTAGTATTTGATGAAAACAATTCATGGTTTGAAGGTGATTGCAAGAATGTCAAGTTACCATAAGATTTGGAGAATAACTTTCCAACCCTCACACAAGAGGATCAACCATTGGCAGAAGATATCAACTCAAAAGATGAAGAGCAGATTGACTTCAAAGCTTGGAAGTCAAGAGGCCAAGTCAAGCTGAAGCAACTAGAAGGCATACTAGAGTCTTCAAATCAAGCATTAGGAGATCACAAAGAGAAAGTAAGAAGATCATAAGGTATGGATATGATACATCCTTAGTCAGAAAAAGTTTTGTGTATATCACTAAAGACTCTAGAAGAGCCTTCTTCATTTGAAGAGGCTAGGAGGAAGAAAGAATGGAGAGAATGTATGCATGAAGAAGTAGAATCATTATTGGAAAATCACACTTGGGATTTAGGTCCAAGAAGCTAGAAATGAAGGTACTTGCTTCAAGGTGGATACACAAAATAAAAAAGAACTATGATGGATCTATAAACAGGTATAAGGCAAGGTTAGTGGCAAAGGGATTAGCCTAAGCACATGGAGTACACTATGAAGAAACATTTTCACCTATGGAAAAGATGCCAACAATCAGAGTTTTGGTAAGTCTTGCTAAAAATTGGAGTTTATATCAGTTAGATGTCAAGAATGCACTCTTAAATGGATGAATATCAAAAGAGGTGTATATGGCACAACCACCAAGTTCTAAAGATGAAGATAAAATAGGTTATGTATGCAAGCTTAGAAAGGCACTCTATGGTCTCAAGCAAGCTCCTAGAGCTTGGAACCATAGGTTAGTAACTTATTTGCAGGACCAAGGCTTTGTGGCAAGCAAGGTAGATTCTTCTTTATTTGTTAAGAAGAACAAATAAAAAATTATCTACTTATGTGTCTATGTAGGTGACATCATTATTACAAGGAATGATTATGATGGAATCAAGCACGTCAAGGCTCAATTAATGAGGGAATTCAAAATAAGTGATCTATGTTTATTAACCTACTTTCTTGGCTTAGAGCTTGTGTATACAGATTCAGGTATATTCATCACTCAAAGGAATTACATACATGATATGTTGGTAAAGTTTAAGATGGAGAATACTAAATTTGTAGGCACTCCTACAGAACTCAACCATAAATTAAATTCACATGAAGGTGAACTACTTGATGATGTTACATGTTATCAACAACTTGTGGGAAGTCTTAATTATGCTACTCTAACAAGAGTGGACATTGCCTATGCAGTAAGTACATTGAGTCAGTTTATGCATGCACCAAGGAAACCTCATGTGGAAGCTTCAAAAAGGGTGCTTAAGTATCTAAGTGGTACAATGAATGAAGGGTGTTTTATTCCTCCACCTCAAAGATATAAAGATGTATTCAGATGCAGATTGGCTGGCTCCAAGGATGATAGGAGGAGCACTTCAGGTTACCTATCCTTTGCAGGTTCAAAGCTCATATCTTGGTCATCTAAGAAGAAACCAACTATGGCCTTATCTTCCACAGAAGCAAAATATAGAGATTTGGCAAATGCAACTCTGTAGGTTATGTGGCTTAAGCAACTATATGTAGATTTGGAGATACATTCCTACACTTCAATAATCTTTGGAGAAAATACTAGCTCACGTCACTTGGATTCTCATCCTATATACCATGCAAGGACTAAGCACATTGAAGTGCACTATCATTATGTAAGTCAAAAATTTCCTAGAAAGGATATCCAACTATCCTATGTATCAACTCATTTACAATGTGCAGATATACTCACAAATGCATCGGATGGAACAAAGAAGAACATGTTCAAATTAATGATTAGTTTATATGAAATCAAGGACAAATGAAGACCAAGCATGTTAGGCTTGAGGGGGAGCTGTTGGTGCAATTAAACCCAAGCCCACATACTTGGTCAACTAGCTTATGCTTATCTTATTCACATAACCTATGAAATGGTTCATACGATCAACCTCTTGTAAAAGGACTTTACAATTATCCTTCGAAAAGTGGATTACACCCACGTAGAGTTAGGAAGATCTAAAATCAGGAATCTCTTATTTGTTGAGCAATGAGAGAACCTATCCTATAAGTTAGCATTCACCTTTTAGGTAAAAAGTTTGAATTTGAATTCAAACTTTGGCTCCAAGTTCAACCTTAAAAGAAGGACCTAAAAGGCCTGCATGTATCTCGAGTTTTAGAGGTCATTTTGATGTACACTTATTGTGAACTGCAAGCTCACCTTATAGCTCACTCACCTCTCATGCATTGAGCAATGTGTGATTGCCAATGATATTGTATTTGTACATGTTCAATACATATAAGATCATCACATTGTCATCTCACTTCTCTGTCATAAGTCCATCAAAACAATGATCTTGTTAGAGCTTGTTCTCTATGTGTAGTTGATCATTTGCAATGATTTGAATCGTGATAGAATCAGCATACTATGTACCACAGCCTACACAATTTCATTAGCATTGCTTCTCGGGATCATTAGATATTAGCTTATCTTTGCTCATTGGTTTGATAGCTATAGCAGCTCATAAATGTCAAGATGGAGCTTTGAATTGATAAACATCTTTCTCTCCATGCAATCCATCATTTTTTTATGAAACCACTCATGATCATTAGCTTGCTAAACTGATTAGAATTCTCCAAAAGGAATTAAGCCAATTCCTCTTGTGCTATGAGTATTGTTCAAAACATTAAACATGTGTGTGAACTAAAATAGCAAGTTTTGGATTTTGGATTATCTTCCAAACTATCTGTCTTGATCCTTCCATTACTGGATCATCTTTCAAGCTACATATATGATTATTTGTTCTCATTAGCAAGAAAACGATGCCCACTACACTCTCTAAACACATTCTTAGCAGGTGTCAAGCAGGATCTAGCTACACCACTTCATCTCTTGTGACTATCCACCATCTCCTCCAATAAAAATTAGAGTATCTACCATATAATTGAAGTTTTCCTTTAAAATTGGGAGGTCTTATCATCTTCATCATATATTTCAAAATTGAAGAGTACAAATATATATCTAACAACATCGGTACAAATGGAGAGTTTAGGTAAGGTGGTCGTATTTATCATTCTAACAAATATCTTAATACCCTACATAATATCCCTGAATTACTTTGGTATCAATACATGGGTAATAGTACCTCATATATATGGCCAATGTGTGTTGAGACTAATCCACTTTATCCTTAATGCACAACATATAAATGCACCACTGTTATCAATCCTAGATAGTGTTTATATGTTTTGTACAAAAAGGACTATTCAGAACAATATTTAACTAAGATACATCAAAGATAACTCAACGCAAGTCCTTCAAAAGAAAGCACATGGATTAAATCTTATACCTACGTATGTTGTTAATGCTCACAGATAGAGGGAAAAAAAGAATCATTAATAATAAAATAAACCCTCTAAGTTTAGCTAGAGATTCCAAATACAAGACTTCATAGAGTCCAAAAAAGAGATCACTCGAGTATTTGGACAAATAAAGAAATTGAGGGCCTAGAAAAAATTATAAATATAGCTAGATGTATATGAAAACCAATATGGAAGACAATTAGAGATGTCATTACCATCTACTCGATTCAATATGGATAAAATAATAGATAAACAAAATTATGAATAGACAAGTGAGTTTTTGTAGTACACATATTTTTCTATTAAAAAGATTCTGTAAGAAAATGATCTTTTATAATAAGTGCATATTCATTGCAATTGAATATTAATAGAGCATTTAGAATAAATAAATTTCTTCATTTGAGGTATCATCATCTATTATAGGTATTATATCGTCTATTTCTTCCATTGTCTGAACTATCATTGCAACTCGCATCTAAATGATGATCACTACATAAATTGTTTGCTTAACTTTCACGAGTTTGGAATTGTTCAAATTTTTTTTTTTTTGTAATTTTATAGAAGTTATATTCGTTGGAGCATGTAGAAAATGCATATTACAAGAATGTATACCAGATCATGGGAAAGTCCTACACTTCACCAATTTCTTTGTTAGAATGAGGAAAATCATATGCAGTCGAGTTATGTTCACAACGAGAGTTTGAAGTTTCTATTAAAACCACTCTCAAAGATATATGTTGTAACTCCCTTGTTTCACCTCCATACGCATTCCACCATATTGGAGGTGGATGATTATGAATTTCTTTGACATGCCATAAATCTCCAAAATTGCCTTCTTGATTTACATAAGCTGCACATTGATGAAATGCATCGCGATCACCTATGCCCAGAGCTAATAATTGACATGAAGTTTTGAAATTTTCCTTGACTTCTTTGTTTGATGTTTAATCATTGAGTTTGAATGTTAAATCCAACATGAATTATTTTCCATGTAAAGGATCATTCACTTCTTTCCATTGTTTCTTTCCTAATGATACCCTCTATGTTTTATCTCTTGATGATAAGTGATTAAATTCGTTGACTTTTTGAAGAGCTTCTTATATAATCCAATAAAAGTTTCCCATCACAAACGTGTACTACAAACAATTCATAAAATTTCCACCAAAGATTTAGTGAAATCGATAATTTTTTTAAGATAATTTAGGGATACCCTTCAAAGCTACAAATCGATAAGAAGAATACTTCTCTAGTGATGTTTGCCAACTTTGATTTGAAGTCATTTCTATAAGTGCATGCCTCAATTCCAATTCATAAAATTTTCACAACATTTTTATTGAAATCGACAATTATTTAAAGATTATACCAAAAACTTTGTGACTGTATTAGAGGGATACAATTCAAAGCTAGAAATTGATAAGAAGAATACTTATCTAGTGATGTCTCCCATCTTCGATCTACAAGCATCTATAAGTGCATGCCTTGCTTCCAATAATCATGAGCACAATAAAGTCTCTTGCAAATCATGTAACACAAAGTACATGAAAATGCTTTACTTGGATATTTTGAACGAAAGGGAAAATATAAAAGTTGATGATGCCTATTAAATTTGACAACATGATTTGCATCTAATAATTTCTTTTGATGTAAAATAGTCTACCTATAGCTTTCAAAAGTAGATTTAGTGTGTAAGCCAATTATGGAACCCAAATAAGTCCCTTATACTTTTCTTTGATATCATTATGGATGTGCAAACTCTAGACTTCAATATTTTTCTTGGACAACTCTTCAATCAAGAGGCCAACAATAGCATAAAGGAAGGTAACTCCTTTCACGGTAATTCAACTAGTGCTCTATATGCAGATCAGAAGGATAAGAAGTTGAAAGGCAAGAAGAAGGAAGAAGAAAAGGAAGAGACTTCCCCAGCCAACTTCACAAGCAAGAGCAAGTGGAAAGGGAAGAAGAAAGGACCAAAGCATGACAAAGCCAAAGTTCAGAATGTTCAACCTTCTGCCATCTGCGATAAAACAAACCACACGACTTAGAATTGTTGGTTCAATGGGAAGACCCATAAAGGAAGTGAAAGAGGTGGATATGGCAGCAATACAAGCAAAGGTGGACACAACTTCAAAAATAACAATAGAGGCTATAATAGAAGGGACTTCAAACATTATTCAAAAGATCAAACCACATGAAGAATCATTGCATCTTATGAATCTTAGCCACAAAGAAGGTAAAGAAGATGATCATTTGTTCTACATAGATTCTGGATGTTCAAACCATGTCACACACAACAATGCTCTTCTATCTGACTTGGAATATCCAAAGCATAGACATGAAGTACAAACAGGGGATGATATGAAGCACAACGTGGAAAAGATTAGTAATGTCAAAGCTTCCAATGTTAGGAAAAACATTGTGAGTACGTTTCTCTATGTACATCACTCAAGAAGCTCACATCTGATAGAGGGGGAGAATACTTCTCCAAAGTGTTTGATGATATCTTTCCAAAAAAACGTATCAAAAGGGAAGTGACTACCAGGTACCTTCCTCAACTAAATGGAATCGTAGAGAGGAGAAACAAGACATTGGTTGGATCAGCCAGAACAATGCTTGAAGATTAGAAGTTGCCACATTATCTATGGGCAGAAGCTATTTCAACTATTGTGTACCTTGTCAATAGACTACCATCCAAATCACTTCAAGGTATGACTCATTATGAAGCAATTTATGGAAGAAGACCTAGTCTTCGACATTGCAAGGTGTTTGGTTGTTTAGTTTATGTTCATGTACCATCACAAATAAGAGATAAGATAGATGAAAGGGCAACAAGGTAGTGTTTTATTGGCTATGGCTCAACTGAGATGGGTTACAGGTTCTATAATCCTTCAACCAAGCAATTCCCTACAAGTAGAGATGTTGTGTTTAAAGAACACATGTCTTTGTATGATGAAGACAAACAAAAGGTAACTCTACCATATGATCTTGATTCTAATTCTCATTAATTATGAAGCAAGCATGATACATAGGTCCATGATCCAAGAAAGGATACAGGTGATGACCAAGATGAAAGGGAAAAGGATTACAAACTATGGAACTCAAGAGGCAAAGCAAAAATGCAGAAGTGTGGAGAGTGCTCCAAGCAAGCACCTAGAAGATCATCAAGATACAAGAAACAACTAGAAAGGTATGAGGCATGATATGTATTGAGAATTGTACCTTGTATTCAAATGATATCAACACACATGTGATACATGCCTTCATACCTCACTAGGAGACTTGTCTATGGTTGTATGTATGCCCTTGAACATGAATGAGCTACTCCTCTTCATGCATAGCCCTTAGTAGATTCCTTTGGTCCTTTTGGAGTATCTTTGTATGTCAAAGATACTCTCATACCACTGATGGGAGAATACTCAACTTGATTATGGAGAATACTCAACTTGATTATGCAGCTTGAAGCATGAATTGCCTCACACATATACTCACAAATACTTTTGTTCTTTCAAATTATATTTTCTGAGTTCCTATGGAATGAACCTAAAAGGTTTTAGTTAGTAAAATTTGAAAACGTAAGTAATGAAAGTTCTCCTATTGATAATACTTGCATCTACTCTGAGAAACAATGCCTTCAAGACAGTTTAGAACTTTTTTGCAACTCTTAAGTGATTCTCTGGTTTAGAAGCGTCCCACTAGAACGTTGGGTATCGAGCCTTCATGTCTGTGGATTCTTGAGAGACATACGCAGCTCTGAAGGCAACGTTTGATGGTTCACATTGCACAAAAAATTGTTATGACAATCCGTCATTTCTATCCCGACGCTTTCTATCTCTTCGGGAAAAAGAGGACATTAAAAACAAAAAGGAAGATCCTGATTAGATATCCGTTGAGCTGTCAACCCACATTCTGCAATCCATGGTATATCTCGTCCCAAGCATTGCCGTTTTTTCTGTCGATTTAATAATTAGCGCCAGCTTTTGCGGCAGATAAGCGTCACTTCAATGGTTTCCTCATTCTTTATTTGATAACGAAAAGAGATTCCCATGCCGTATCCTTTTAAAAAGCATCCTCGTGTTTCCAAAATGGGAAAAATAGGTACATTATGCAAAGGCCAGAGGTAAGGTAAGGTGTCCAATGAGAAAAACAAAGCAGAAAAGCATGATGGTAGATTATAAGTCAAGCCACAAATTTGCACATATAATTTTGTGCAAAACGATGAATGCCTGACTTTCTACATAGTTTTTTTATAGATTTTCACATATAATTTTGTGCAAAACGATGAATGCTTGACTTTCTACATAGTTAATTTATGATCCATCTTCTCATGATCATTCCATTGCTACAATGGACTGAAATGTTTGGCACTTCAGAAGTTCAACTAAACCTCTCAGCTCTCAACAAAGTTCCTTTAGCTCATTTGAACCTACTCCTAATGAGAAAAAGTCCATGTGGGAAAAGAGCTCCTTATATAAATAAACACTAACTCTTTTACTAAAGTCAGCATGAACCAGGAGTGGCTCACGAGAGAATGTTGTTAGTTATAGTTGAACAATTGCTGGTCTTGTGAATTTCGGGCTCGAATATAATATGTCATGGGTTGTACAACCTCAAAGATCGCTTATAATCTTATGGAAGATTCAATATGCTGAGCTCAAGGTATCAAGATTTTAGATGCAAAAGAAAGAATTCCAGCACTGCAGAAGTAGTCTATCCTATGCCTTCTAAGCATTGGTTGCACGTCCCTGAACGAATTTTGCGGATGACTAAGTCCATGGCAGCAATGGAGATGTTGCAACGGATTGCACGCCCCTCAAGTGGATGAGTCGTGACTCCTCCGGCTGGCCACGTCTAGCATGACAAGACACAACGATAGCCATGCTCTTAAAATCGATTGCACGTCATTGACCACTTTTCGTGGATGACTTAGCCTCTGAAGCTGAGAGAATAAAAAAATTCCTTTATAAACATCTTCGTGTAATAATCATTGTTTCTGCAAGAGAACAAGGATTACGAGGTGCTAGAGAGATGACTCTAACCAACCTTATGCCTGTATATATAGCTGCTTGAACTAATGAGGACCACAAATGTAACTAGAGTCCACAAGTGCATGTGCAATCTCTTCCACTCCTTTCATATCCACCACTAGAGTCTAGTAGTGGCTGGAGTGATCTCGACCACTGCTTTAGTACCTTCCACTAGAGTCCACTAGTGGTTGTTGTACTCACCTCTTGAGTTAAGTCCACTGGCTCTAAAGCTCTTTGGGCAAAACCCTCTTCCCATGCTCCCCACGGGAGTTGAACCCAAGACCTCTTCCTTCACAACCATGAGACTTAACCACTAGGCTAAGTGGATTACTTGAATATGAGAGCACATGACTTATGCTTGAGTCTACTCTTGAGATCTTTGGTCCTACAGACGAGTGACCAAACGGTATCCGATTTCAGATCTGTCTGAAGCCATCGGATCTCTAGATCATAGACTTACTTTATTACATTCTTCCCCCCTTGGGAAAGATTTTCGTCCTCGAAAATAAAGCTATATATATAACTGTAGGCAACCCCCGAGCCTCATGGTCTAAAACTGGAAGAACATGATCATGTTCTAGAACTGGAAGAACATGTCTCATCTCTGTGGTGGCATCCTTGCCCAAAAATGATTCAAAACACTATCTCGCTTTGCACTTTGATAAACTAGTCAAAGTACAAAATAGTGAATGAATAATAAAGGTGGATCTAAACAGATATCCCTGGCTAATTCACAGTTTCGGGATGTGCGATCTAGGCACAAACATGTGAACTAGGTGGATTCAAATTACTAGTCCATTTCTAGGCATAACTGGTGCATGGTCTTAGTAATGAAGGTGGGATTCTTATCCCTCGCAAGACTTTGAGAATTCTTGATTCACTTGAATTTGTTTTGGAGAACTTGAAATTTGGTTGTCCCATACATCTAACTTTAGATGTCTGTACAATGGTTTACTTTTATCTAACAGTTACTTGTTTTGGAGAACTTGAAATTTGGTTGTCCCATACATCTAACTTTAGATGTCTGTACAATGGTTTACTTTTATCTAACAGTTACTTGATTTTTTAACCCGACTAGAGGACTACTCTGTCCCAATGAGTTGAAAAAATCCTATGTAAACTGTAGGAGAAAGTTTACCATTTCGGTGGAATCAACCATACTAACTTCACCAATTCAAATTCAAAATGAAAATTGTCCAACTTAGGACACTTTTCTCAAAGACTGTTAACTGAAAGTTCTTGGGAATTGTCAATCTGATGAGCAATTCCTAACTTCCCTATTCTAGAGTATACTGGACTTTAGGAAATTATTTATGCTATAACTTGAAGCAAAATCAAATGAATAAGTCTACTTAGACTTATCATCTTTTGAAGATTGAAAAGGTTCTTGTACATAACATCTATCTAGGATGTTCAAGTTAGTTATCTAATTCTAACCGGCTATCCCTGGTCTTTTGCAAAAGGAATCAGATACCATATCTGAGTCAATTCCAAAAGATTTGGAAAGCGGAAAGAGATAACTAAGACTTTGTACAACCAATTCAAACTTCGCACATACATAAACTTGCTATGAGTCAAAGTCTAGTTGACTCAGGACTTTAACTTCTCAACGATCTATTTCAATAAGATATTGAAGCATTGACTTTATCTTTAAGAAAAATAAACTAGATTCTCAAAAAGATTCAAAGCAAATAAAAAACATCATCCAACCACAAGATACTAGTGTGGTAACCAACATCAGTGTGTCGACCCACTGAGGTTACACTGATGAGTTTTGTATTCAAATAATGCTTCACTTGAGACTAAGTTCAGGTCACATTCAATCTTTTTGACTCCGTGAATGCAATTCTTGTGCATTTCTTTGAGTCTAAAAGAGTGAATTTTATCAAGTTACACTAGGAACTTGATGCTTGACTTAGTCAATTAAATCTTTAGTTGAAAAGATCAACTCAAAATCAAAGTCCAACTTCTTTCAGAAATTTATCAAATATTTTTTATCAATAACACTTAAACTTGAAGTGTTCTATGAAGATCTTGGAAGTTACTTACTTCATATCTTCAGTTTCCTTAATCTTGAAGTTACCTTGAAGTATTGTAAGATACTACTTTCATCCTTTACGAATTAAACTTTGCCTTGAAGTCCTAATTCCCTTGAGGATGAAACCTAACTTCAAAATCCAAACTAGGACTAAAAGATAATCATCATCCCATGGTCCGATGTCCCATTCCATCTTTCCTACATTAATCTGAGTATAAAATCTGGTGTCCCATACCACCCTATTTTATATTCACTTTAATGTGTGGGTGATTCTTATCCTAAAGTCTAAACATCTCTTGATAGAGTACCTTATTTCTTCAATTCTTTTACAAGAATTGGAAGTTTCAGGCATTACCTCTAACTAGATTTTCCTAGGTTTTGATTCCTTCGCATGATCACCTCAGAATCATGTGCTTTGCCGTGGAAACTTGAAAACCTCTTTGCGAGAATATCAATCAGAATTCCAAGTTCTTGAATTTTCTCGAATTCAAGTTCAATTGGTTTACCCTTGACCAATTTTGTAGCGACAAGAGCTTTTGACTTCTTGTCTTTAGATTCCTTTCTTTACTGTTGCTTTAGATACCTACCCCGGGGACTTTATTTAGGAATCTCTTTACTGCTTAAGTCTTAAGCATCCACTCATGCTTTCTGGATTTGTACCAAAAATCCCTTTAAGGATAGGTAAACACTTATGTTTTACCTTCCACAGACTTAATTACCATTTTCACGGTTGCAGACTACATTCTTGGAATTTCTTTACTCTGTTCAGACTTGGAACAATTTACTCTTTTTCACAGTTTTCCATCGAATAAATGGAATTTGAGTGAATAATTCCCAAAAGGAATTTTATTGCCAATACTTGGGCAATCTACAAAGTAGTTCTAATCGCACATTACTTGGACAATCATGGCCAAGATTGATCAAGTCTGGTTGATCTTGCGATAAAAATAAAGACTTATAGTCTTTATCTTAAGATCTCTTAAACTATCTTTAAGCTTCTTTGCTTACCTGCAGGATTTTTAGAGATCTTTCTCAAGTCCAAGCATACACTAATGCCTCTTAGATTCCAAAGCTAAGAATCTTTGATATACCTTTGGGTTATATCACTATTTGGACTTAATTAACCAATACTGATGGTTTGGGAATTGCTAAGGAACTACTTACAGACTAAGGAGTATGAAGAATTTCATTCTCAATACTTGAAAGAATGTCATTCTTCAAAGACTTGAGGTTCCTTCTAAGGAATCACATATCTTGAGCAAATGATTCTATCTTGGAATCTTTTGCAATATTAAAAGAACATTTGAAAGAAATTCTTTCAAATAATATCCAAAAAATTTACTGATTCAATTGTATTCATTTCCTGAGTATCAAACTAGAGACTCAATATCACCTTTTGGATATGGTTTCCCATGCCACTATGAAAGTTTAAGTTTAAGTTGAACTTTCATTTATGTGATATCAACTTCCATTCTTGAGTTTGATACAAAACTCATTATTATTGGTCAATCTTCAGATGTTACTAGAGTCCTTTAAACATATTTCACTAATCAAAATGATGTTTAAAGTCCAAGCATCTATTGATGATTGATCCAATAGTAATGTTACTGTGAACACAACTTTGAACTTTATAACTTGTTTAGGAGAAGTTCATGGATTGAAAATCCATTTCTTGGAACTTTCTACTCCTAAATGAAAAGTTCACACTTACTTCAAGTCTTTTAGGAACTTATATTATTTCCTAAAGACTGCTTAGCTAGTTGCATCATTTACCAGAGATGCAACTATAGAACCTAACATCCTTTTATTGACGTCAAGGATCAATTGATGTTGAGGTTTAACCTTTGATTTCCATCACCCCTTGATGAAATCAAATGAACATTTATAAAAGATTGGTACCTTTATATATTGGCAAAACATTTATATCCTAAAGAGGTTTTGCCTTCATCATTCCTTGGACCTATCATATAATATGAATTTATGAGTATTTTGGGAAGAGTTCATGAATCAATTAAGATCCTCTACTTGGAACATCTACCTTCCCAACAATAAATTCATCTTAAACATGGTAGGAGAATGATCTCACATGAAATAGAAGGCTTGACTATTTCATATCTTAATTCCAAAAAATCTCTTACTGAGGTTTCATCATGAGACACAAATCTTGAAACCACAAAGAAACTTTTTTTTTTTTTTTTTTTTTTAACTTTCGAAATCTTCTAAATAGAAGAGTATTCAAGGAACTTGGAAATATAGTTGACTTTCTCATCCAACCTTGGGATGCTTGAGAAGTTTACATAAAGTATGTAACTAATCAAGTAAAGCTTAGCCGCATGACTTTCTAAGTACATCCGGGACTTAGAGTCATCATACATCACAAACGAGTTTTGCAAGTAATTTAAATTTTCTTGGTTATCAAGAAAATTTATTACTTAACTTTCTCCTAGTGCTTACTTATACCTAGCCAGATATCTATCATACTTAATTGTCATTAAGTATTTGTCTTTGATAGCGGAGTATCAACTTGGGAAGAAATCGACTAATTACTTGAGTTGCAAACTAGAACTAGTATGTCTTTGCAACTAACTAGTCCTTGGTCTTCCCTAATGTCAAACTGCGAGCTTTATAAAGTAAGCTAAATACTAAGAGAGTACATTCTCATATCTACTTGCAAACAGCATTCCATTCTATCATGCAAATGCATGTATCTACATGCAAAAGCATATGCTCACATGCGTATGCATGCATGTTCTTTGCATGCCCAAAATAATACAACAATCATGCATAAGCTTGATGCACGATTTTTTCCTTGTACTAAGAATGTATATCATGCAATCCTGATGCATGAATATCCTTTCCTTTGTCCTAATGCACTATGATATAAAAACATACCCTTGAGGTGCAATAGAAAACTTACTCAATGGAAAGGAAATATGTATTTAAACTACCAAAATACATTCTTTGATGCACAAGGATCTTTTTGAAATCAAGTCTTTTCTTAATGCAAGCTAATGCTTGGAATGAGAAATGGATTATTTCATTATTCTAATCTAGACTTAATCAATTGAAATCTTGGCTATTTCAATGTGCATCTAGGATTAAGTGTAGAATAATGAAAACAAGATAAATCAAGCATTAAGGCCAAGCAAAAACTGGAAAATACTTAGCTTTGATCATAGCTTCGTCCATCCCTTGATCCTTGCCAGGAGCTATTCACTAAAGTCTTTGGTCCGAATTCAAAGTTGATTTGACTTTGATCACCTAAGGCCTCCGGATCTTCACTCCATAGCTCCACTTCCTTCACACTTTGCTCAAAAACTTGCTCAAAAACTTTAGCTTTCTTTATTGCTTGCTTCTTTGACTAAGGAAGAGTCCTAAGACTCAATAGAGCTCGGGTTCCGGGCTACAACAGTTGGTTTTTTGTGTTGTAAGAAGTTATGGAGTTTTTTCCCTCCTAGAGGTCACCGATTCAAGTCCCGTGCCTCAAAGCACTTCTACTACGCCACGTTCAGAACAGAATCTTTGCCTTCTTCAATTACAACACAGCAATCGATTTGGCCTCGTGGATAAGAGGAGAGCCTCCTCTTTGGGAGGTAATGGGATCGAATCCCTGCGTCGACCTCTAAATTACCAAAGGCTTGTAGCGCGATTGATGAAACGTCCGCCTCCCATCCTCTCCACGAGGGTTCAATCCCCGCTCGCAGTTCTGATTGTCTTCTTTTAGCTCCTGGCTGAGATCTTCTTCAGCACGGACTACGGATAATACGGTCTGCTGCGATCATCCTTCACGCGAACGCCCGTGGCGATGTGGATAGACCAGCGCGCTCCTAACAGGGGGGCAGGAGTTCGAAACCTCTGCTCTGCACATCAAAGGGTAAATCTTTTGTAAGCTCTGCCTTGAGCTATAGCCAGCGTCGCCATGACTCATGGGGTGCGAGATGAAACTCCCAGACGGATCCGAGCAAGATGGAGTCGCTTATGAAGGTGATGATGTCCCCCAAGGTCACCATGAGAGCTTGGCTCTGATACCAATGCAAGAGAACAAGGATTACGACCACCACCTGCTAGAGAGATGACTCTAACCAACCTTATGCCTGTATATATAGCTGCTTGAACTAATGAGGACCACAAATGTAACTAGAGTCCACAAGTGCATGTGCAATCTCTTCCACTCCTTTCATATCCACCACTAGAGTCTAGTAGTGGCTGGAGTGATCTCGACCACTGCTTTAGTACCTTCCACTAGAGTCCACTAGTGGTTGTTGTACTCACCTCTTGAGTTAAGTCCACTGGACTCAAGTTAACTCACGTTAACTTGAGTTAGAAGGCTCTAGAGCTCTTTGGGCAAAACCCTCTTCCCATGCTCCCCATGGGAGTTGAACCCAAGACCTCTTCCTTCACAACCATGAGACTTAACCACTAGGCTAAGTGGATTACTTGAATATGAGAGCACATGACTTATGCTTGAGTCTACTCTTGAGATCTTTGGTCCTACAGACGAGTGACCAAACGGTATCCGATTTCAGATCTGTCTGAAGCCATCGGATTCCTTTGATCATAGACTTACTTTATTACAGTTTCCATACAAAAAGAAATTCAGAACGATAACTCGCAGCAACGCAGAGCGGGCTTCTTCTCGGCTGGTTCGTTTTCTAGCTACAATGTGGAGATTCATTGATAGATACGTGCATAGCATTCCTATGTCTAAGTCTATAGCATCGTTCCTATGTCTTTGCGGAGCAATAGAGAACTAGTAATGCAAGATGCTTCTCGGCAGGTTAGCAGCACTCTCTGCTGATAACTAAGTCTCGCGCAGTAATGAAGTAGCTATTACGTGTTTAAAGAACTACTGTTGAATTTCCGCACCATTTTAATCCCATTCTTAGTTACGAAAGCTCATTACAAACCACTTTAATATGTCAAGTAGTAGTACATTAATGCGATTGCTCGAGAATGCACTATCATCTTCATGTATTAATACATAGTAATTTCCAATTCTTGTACTATGTCACGCTCAGTGTGTGAGGATTTGCGCTCCTATTTCCATTCATGATACAAACTGCATAACAAGGTGTTGTATATTCCGTAATCTCTATCATTATCCTACACATGCAAATAAGAAAATACACGTTCCTTTACGTACATTCATCTCATTTGAATCACGGTATCCTCTTTGATAAATCACTCCAGCTTGCTCGTGTCTAATATCTCATTGATATTAGCTTCCAAACAGCATTGGCATATTTTAATGTGCGTCTCGGTGCATGTAAATATGCCTGTTTTATACATTGCATAAACTAACATGTAACTCAAACTATGTACTACCAAGAAAGTAATCAATATTCAATCACCTATATAATAGCATATACTCTGGCTTACAATACAAAAAAAAACATATTTTTTAGGAAAGGTTATTAGGGCATTTCCAAAGCCTTGAAGAATGTCCATATCACAAACCATTTTTTTTCTCTACAAACACGTTTAAAATTTTCAATCAAGATAAGAAAAAAAAACATCACATTATACTAGACTTATTTGATACTTTTGTTGATTTTTGGACTAATCGTTGTACAAACATTTTGTACATGAATAAAATTAAATCTTTGTAGATGATATATATTCCATAATCAATACGTGTTTTTCTACAAGTTTGGCTTTTCCAAAAAAAAAGCTCAATAAATATAATCTTCACTCATCATTTTAAAAAGTATAATTCTATGCAAGGTTGCATTATTCAATATTCAATAATTGAATTGTTTATGAATAATTATGCCCTTTGTTATTCGATCGAAGTTTTTGACGTCACATCAACTTATTTTGATGATTTTGAATAGTTTTTTTTGCATGAGAATTTGGAGGTTTTTTTAGCAATAAACTTTTGAATCTAAAGTCTTTGGATCGGTAATTTCTTCGATCATCTATACTTTTGATTGGAATTTTTTGCAATCAAAGTAGAATCTCTACTTAAGAATATGCTTGTGTTATACAGTATAAGAGGATACATTGTTTTTTGCAAACTAACAACATCGTATGAAAAGCATGGTGTATACTCTTTCTCGAGAATTTCGTTTTTTTAGCAATAGAACTACTATTTTAATTTTAGGATTTAAAATAGGTTCATGCATTATTATGATTATTTGAAACATAGCATGAGTTCTAGCTCCTCCTTTTGTTTTAGCATTATATATATGTGAGTGTGTTTCTATGTATGTGAGCCTGTGTGTTTATGTGTATGTATTTGTCTCATATATGTTTGTGTGTATATATGCAATCTTAAAGCTATCTTTATATATCCTACTTGCATTAATTCTTACTTCACAATAGTATGTGTATGTGTAATACTATGTGTATGTGCATGTTTGTATCTATGCATCTATGCTTGTGATTTAAGAACTATGAGGATTTCATAAATGATAGCATCGATTCTTAATTCAGAATAGTATGTGTATGTGTGATAGTATGTAGAATTATATCTCTATGTGTGTGTGTGTCTATGATTGTGGTTTAAAAACTACTGTAATTATTTTACTCATAACATTGATTCTTACTTCACAATAGTATATGTTTTTGTATGTCTATGTCTATGTGTGTATGTGTGTGCATGTAATAGGGCTTTTGAAATTGAAATATCTCATTTTGAACTTTCCAAATTACATTGTGAAGATAATTTGTTGAATGATTAATTAGGTCATTTTATGCAGGTAGAGAAAATTTAGGGATGGTAGGTTTTATATTCTCTCTCTAATCCTTACCTACATCATGTTTTCTCTTTGAAAGTTGAATGTGAAGATGGAAAAATTAAGAGAAATGTCTTATGAGAGAAAGGTAGAGCATGCATAAGAGAATAAAAGTTTCTCTATCAAAATTTTTGTGTATCATGAATTAAGTAGTGTGTTTAAGGCTCTAGATTTAGTTCACTGTAAAAAGATGCCCTGATTTTATACTCCATCTAGAATTTCTAGACTTGTAAGGATCAAGTGTGATACTTGGACGTGGATTTAGACCTAGGTCATCTCTAACACTACTGTGGAGATCAAAGAGTTGAACATTTTCACAAGCTTCTGAGTTATAGAGTTTGGAAAAGTGCCATTTTTTGGTTTTTTAATTATGCATTGGAATGGCGCCTCCTTAACCAACACCTTATGTCTAATATCATGGTATTGTACCTCTTTAGGCTTGCTCCTAGCATGGAACATAGGGTTCTTGAAAAGGTACACACTATGCATGTTATCACATATGATCTAAAACTCATTTTCCTTCAAATTCAATTCAATCAAAAGTTTCTTGAGCAATATTCTTTCATCGATAACATATGCTAATGTTATGTAATCCAATTTTATGAAGGATACGGTAACTATTGTTTATTTCTTTTCCATCCATTAGATGCCCTTCTTTCATACCATCATTGCTTATCCACTTATACTTCTCCAATCTTATTTGGATACAACCCAATCAACATTTGTATATGGTTCAAGCTGTATATGGATTTATCTACATCCTCATTTAAGGCTCTACATCTAGTTCATTGTTTTGAGCTATATAGCTTGGAAAACTACCAGTTTTAAGGTACTTCAAAAACTTCGCCTCTGTATTTATATTATAATCTATGATTTTGAAGAATATGCATTGTCATGCATACCTTTTGATATCTTTGGATATGTGTTTTTTTTATGATTTTGTTCTATTTTTGGATATGTACCGCTAAAGAAAACACTTGACTACTACAAATGCATGCTTTTGCACAAGTTCTGCATGCAACATGGGAAGAGTTAACTTTATATATATTTAGTGGATCATGCACTTCCTTAGGGACAATAAACTCTATTTGAAGGAATTTTCTTTTGTGTCAAGTAGGAAGAGGCCAAAAATCAAAGAATTAGCTTGTGATTGAAAGTGATAGTGAGAGTGAGAGTGTGAGTGTGATTCAGAGTGTGAGTGTGAATGAGATTGTGATACCTCAAGGATGGTCAAGAGGTCGAGGCTTCATCAAGAATATATTTTCTTAATCTATTGTATTGATTGATTCAAATGCAAGTGAGAAGAAAACTTTCAAGGAAGTAGAGGGCTTGCATAGAAAGGGGTCTACTAGTTTATTTAAACCCCTAAAGTGATACAAAATGGTAGATCTATTGAATATAAAGTTGTTGGTGTGTATATATGACTCAAAAAGATTCCTTGATGTGTATCTATTTTTGGACAGGTAGTGCTAAAGAAAGTACTTAATTACGAAAAACGAATGCTTTTGTGAAATTTTTGCATGAAAAATGGCAAGACAATTTGATGATTTTTGCGTAGATTGTTATTACCACCTTGGCTAGTGTAAACAACATCCATTGCATTACCCACATTATCTAGGTCATATGCTTCCATGGATGGACATAGTAATATTGATTTGGACCCTTACCAATTCAGATAGACTATCTAGGTAATGTGAGAGATGAAGGACCATGATAGTTGGATGCGCCCATGAGTTTGAGTTCTCATTCCATGGAAAGCATTGATCTACCTTTGAAGATTTTTTATACCACCTCTTCCTTAGCTCTTCCATGATGCCATTCTATGGATTTTTCATTGTAGTCATCTTTGTAACTAGAGAGAATGTTTCCTCATAGTCTATACCATGCGTTTGTGAGCATCCTTTCGCAAATTTGTATAACTCCAAGTTCTTATATTTCTCACATTCAAGTTCTATTGGTTAAGCTTGATCAATTTGTAGTGACAAGATCCTTTTACTTCTTGTCTTTATATTCCTTTCTTACTAAAGCTTTAAGTAGCTACTATGGCTTGGACTTTACATGAATTTCTTTAATTCTTAAGTCTAAGCATCCACTCATGCTTTTTGGATTTCACCACAATCCCTTAGTGGATAGGTAAACTATACTTTATAAATTCCATAGATTGAATTATGATTATCATGATTGTAGACTACATACTTGGAAGCTTTTTAACTTTCTTCAGAGTCTCAACAACTTACTCTTTTCATACTTTCCATTGAATAGATGAATCTCGAGTGAAAGTTTTTCAAAAGGAATTTGATTGCCAATACTTGGGAAAACGTAAAATTATTTCCAAATGCAAGTTCTTGAACAAACATTGCCAAGCTTAATCAAGTCTTGTTGCCCTTTTGACATTAATAAAGATAGTCCTTATCGTTAAGAGCTTTTACGTTATCAAAATCGTGTTGGTGTACCTATGGGATTTTAAAGATCTTTGCCTCAACTCAATTCTAAGCATATGCTAATGCCTTTTAGATTCTAAAGCTAAAAATATCATTAATATTGATACAGTTTTAAGTCATATCAACCATTGGACTTAAGTACTACTACCGATGGTTATTAGAGTACTTTAAGCATAACTCAACACTTCATTTTGATTTCATACTTAAAACTACAAGAATCTTTTGATGATTAAACCAATGGAAAATAATTGGACAATGAATTCCTCACCATCTTCTTTATCACTTAAGAATCATCGGGATTCTTTCCTAGAAGTGAGATCTTATCAATATCTTGGAACACATTAATGATGAGCCTTACAAATAGCATGTCCAAAAGTTTTACTTTTCAAGCCTAAGTTAGTGCTCACATAATGACATGTCAAGGAGTCTAATGGTTTGCTCCTTGAGCAGAAACTTGGGTATGCTATAGCTACAAATACTTTAGGGTTAGATATCCCACCATTTTCTAGACTTTAGCATCCCAAAAAGTTATTCTCTAGAAACCTTTCTTGAATAAATGTCTATATCTTGAATATGTTTACTTTATTTAACCTATACATAGATCTCATGATTGTGTCTTTGTTTATGCACTAACCTAAATGCAAATAGTTCTGAGCTTGCTATGCATGGATGCCTTGCATCCATGCACAATCATACTACTTTTCTACCTTTCAAAGAGATATAAAAGTTCAATGTGGGCAAAGACATTCTCAATTTATGAATGTCTTTGCCCACATTGAACTTTTTCTTAAGGTGAAGTGCAAGGTAATGAAAACAAGATCAAACCTTAATTTAAAACAACCATCAATTGGAAAATACATATCTCCAATTTATGCTACCTCCTTCCATTGGTCCATGAGAAGAAGCACATACTGCATTATTCTCCATCATTTGGTCCTTGGGAAGGATCAATTTCATGCTTCGGAGCTCCATCGATCCTCCAAGCAATGAAATCTCCATGGCCACTATGAATTTTGGATAACATATCTATCCAAATGGAGCACACAAGAACACATTATTGGACACAACCATTAGCCCTCATATTTGTTGGTGCATTTTACCCAAGCCTACATGCTTGATATGTTTGATATTACCCTCATTTGTAAGTCACATGAGTAGTCATGTGAACACCTCTTGTAAAAGAGTTCATTTTATCTCTTGTAAATGGAAAAAGAAAAAAGGAAAAGAATGGCTTACCTCATGCATGATGTAAAAGCAAATTCGTGGCTCTAACTACCAAAAACACAAAATTTAGAGCTGATGGAATCTCTCCTAACTTTGGGGATCACTTTTCGGTGGAGCCATTCGAATTCGAATTCAAAACTCCCTCCAAGAATAGCTATAAAAAGAGCAAGATGGAAGAGGCGATTAGCAAGCCTTGTACGTGACCACTTGATGTCATTTTGTAGAGATTGAAGAGCTTAATTCATAGCTCTATCATTCTACTCCCATTTTGCAAAGATTCATTGCCAATGTGGTTGTAATCATATGTGAATCTATACATTTATTATCATCTACTTCTCCGTTTTGTTCTCTGCTATACTCACTTAGAGCAGTACCTTCAGAAGGTCATATCTCGAGTTCGACTGATCCTTTGTCAGTGTTTTAAAGTGCGTTGGATAATTCATACTCTCTACTTTGTGTGTATAAATTTTCAAGGTCATTGGATTAATACTTTTAGAGATATCTGCATTTTACTGCTTACTGGTCTATCTCTGCAGAGCTTCGAGAATTGTGGGGAGGTTCTAGAAATTGTTGAAACTTGTTCTCAGTGCTCAGTCCATCATTTTAAGCGTTTTAACTTGGATTGGGAAGCTTGCTAAGTCTATTTGCTATGCCCAAAAGGAATTTTTCTAATTCCTTCGAGGTTGAGAGCACTGTTCATTTTTTCCAGTAGGTGTATGTCCAAAAATAGCAAGTTTTGGGAGCTAGTCATTTCGCAACTAGTCTGTCTTGACTTAAACTTTTGGGATACATGTTCCAAAGTACTTGGCTGATATTTTGGTGGATTTAGGAAGCTTAAAGGGTGTACTAATCAACTCTGAAGTCTCAGTTGGCTGGTGTGAAGCTGGTTGTAGCGGCACCTACTCATCTTTGGATTGCATCCACCATCTCTCTTCACAGTGGTATCAGAGCATAGTCAAGCAACATGGGAGATGGATTTCCATCAACAATTGACAAATTGGATCGAAACAACTACCCGGCATGGTCTCTAAGAATGGAGGCTTACCTTCAAGGGAGGAATCTATATGGATTCATATCCGGAGATGAAGCAATGCCAACCATGAGGAACAAAGGGTAACCATCACATGAAGAAGTGGAAGGACTTTCGAATTGGTGTTCGAAGGATGCACTTGCAAGGTCCTGTATTCTAAACTCAATCTCTGATTTTCTTTTACCTCATGTCAAGGGATGCAAGACATCAAGAGAGACCTGGAATGCACTTGCTTCTTTCTTCTCTTCCAACACTCGAGCAAGGAAGAACCAATTGTGGATGGAGTTCACAACAATGAAGAAAAGCCCGAAGCAAAATGTGACTGATTATGTCACAAAGATGAAGGAGATTTCGGACCAACTTGGAAGCATTGGAGAGGTAATTGAAGAGGAGCAAATCATAAGACCAATCATGAATGGAATCAAAGCAGACGACAAGTGGGAGTCATTCACAATAGCCATGGATTTATACATGGATATGCATGTACCCGACCTCAACACACTCATGGGCCAACTCTTCACTCATGAAGCAAAGATTAGCAAAGGTGGTGAGTCCTCAAGAGGTAATCAAACTTCTGCCTTATATTCTGATAAAGCTAAGGTCAAGGACAAGTCAAAGAATAAGAAGAATGAAGATGAAGGTAGCTCTTTCCAAGCAAACTTTGCAGGTAGAGGAAGAGCTAGAGGAAGAGGCAGAAGTGGAAAGCAAGGCAGGGGGAGATTCCAATCATCTCAACCTTGCAACATATGTGGATTATCTAACCATACTATTGAAGAATGTTTCAGGAACCCGAGGAACTCAAGAGGAAGAGGATTCAATAGAGGTGACTATGGATCAAATAGAGGTAGATACAATGGAGGCTACAACAACAACAACAACTACAACAACAATTACAACAACAACAACAACTATCAAAGTGGCCATAGAGGAAGAAGATTACAATAACTATGCAGAGGACCAAAGTCAAGAAGATTCATTATTGATTATGAATCTATCAGCGAAGAAGGGTAAGGATGATGATCACATATTTTACATTGATTCTGGATGCTTGAACCATGTAGCAGGAAATGTGGCTTTACTTTCTGATTTGGAAGATCCTCATAACAAGCATGAAGTGCAGATAGGAGATGACACAAAGCACTCAGTGGAGAAGATAGGTAATGTGAAGACATCAGATGGGAATATGAACCTCTTAAGCAAAGTCTTGTATGTCCCTACAATAACCAAAAATTTAATAAGTGTTGGACAGATTGTTGAAAAAGGATTGCAGGTTAGATTCAATCGATTTGGAGCATATGTTGAAGACCCAAGGCAAGGCTTTCGAAGGATTTCCAAAGGAGAAAAGATAGGAAGGCTTTTCACTTTTGAAGTGGAAGATACAAAGAACATAGCTTTGTTTAGCTATGGATCTCAAACTCTTACAGAGTTGGAGATATGGCACAAAAGGCTTGCTCACATTGGTGAGAGGACACTCAAACAGATTTGCAGGGACCAAAGTGTACTTGGTTTGCCTAATATCACAAGGCAACACATGATTTATAAGTGTGAAGCTTGTCAACTCGGCAAGGCTCATAGACAACCTTTCAATAAGAAAGGATATATGTATCAAAATCCTTTGGATCTAGTGCACACGGATGTGTGGGGTCCAAGTAAGGAGCCATCTATATCAGGCTCAAGATATTATGTGTCTTTCATAGATGATTGTAGCAGGTGGACCATTTTGTTTTTCATGAAGCACAAGGATGAAGTGTTTAATTGCTTTAAGAAGTATATTGCTCTTGTTGAAAACCAAACAGGTAGGATGTTGAAACGACTCAGATGAGATGGTGGAGGAGAATACTTCTCTTCTGAATTTGATGCCTTCTTGCATGAAAGAGGCATTAAAAGGGAAGTCACTACAAGGTATACACCCGAACTCAATGGTGTAGCAGAGAGGAGGAACAGAGCTATCGTCGAAGCTGCAAGGTCCATGCTCAACGAAAAGGGATTGCCGAACTACCTATGGGCAGAGGCTGTGTCGACAGCCACATATCTCATAAATAGACTTCCATCTAAGTCACTAGATGGAACCACTCCATATGAAGTGTGGAATGGAAGAAGACCTAGTCTAGAGCATTGCAAAATCTTTGGATGCTTAGCCTATGCTCACATTCCTTCTCAAGTAAGAGGGAAATTGGATCCCAAGGCAGAGAAGTGCGTATTTATTGGTTATGATCAAAACCAAAAAGGATATAGATTGTACAATCCAACCAATAAAGGATTTTCTATGAGTAGAGATGTAATTTTTTATGAAAACAAATCATCGTTTGATGATGACAGGAAAGTGAAGCTGCCGTATGACTTGGATGAAGATTTTCCATCACTTCAACCAAAGGAGCCAAAGCAGATTGAAGAAAGTGATTCGGAGATTGATCTAGAAGACTTGGAAAGACTAAAGCTATGGAAGAAAAAAGGAAAAGAAAAGATGCAGGATGCTACATATGGACCTGAGAGCTCACATCAACCACTTAGAAGGTCTTCAAGGGAGAAGAAGAAACCAGAGAGGTTTGGTTATGATACTTCTTTGGTCACCAAGCACTCAATCTACATTGCAAAGGATTCAACCAATGAAGAACCTACCACATTTGAAGAAGCACAAAGCAAGAAAGCTTGGAGAGATGCAATGGATGAAGAAATGGAAGCCTTGAAGGAGAATGACACTTGGGAGCTTGTACCTAACAAGCCATCTATGAAGATAATCGGATCTCGATGGATATACAAAATCAAGAGGAATCCAGATGGAAGTATAAATAGACACAAAGCAAGGTTAGTTGCTAAAGGGTTTGCTCAAACCCATGGTATTGATTATGAGGAGACTTTCTCTCCTGTTGCAAAAATGCCTACAATTAGGGTTCTCATTAGTCTTGCTGAATCTAGAAATTGGAATCTTTATCAACTTGATGTAAAGAATGCTTTCTTGAATGTATGGATTTTTGAGGAAGTGTATATGGCACAACCTCTTGGATATGAGGATGCACATCATCCTAACTATGTATGAAAACTAAAGAAAGCTTTGTATGGATTGAAGCAAGCTCCAAGAGCTTGGAATTTTAGATTGGTGACTTATTTGCAGGACCAAGGATTCAAAGCTAGCAAGGCGGATACCTCTTTGTTCATAAAGAGGAATGGATCTGAAGTGATCTATTTATGTGTGTATGTTGATGATATTATTATCACAAGCAATGATCTTGAAGGAATCAAACAAGTAAAGGCTCAAATGAAGGAGGAGTTCAAAATAAGTGACCTCGGACCACTCACTTATTTTCTTGGATTGGAGTTGATCTACACAGATTCAGGTATATACATCACACAAAGGAAGTATGTCCATGACATGCTCGTCAAGTTCAAGATGGAAAATACCAAGTGTGCAGGTACACCTATGGAGCAAAATCATAAGCTTAGTGCTTATGAAGGAGAGCCAATTGAAGACATCACAAGCTATCAGAGCTTGGTTGGAAGTTTGAACTATGCAACACTCACAAGGGTGGATATATGCTATAGTGTTAGCATATTGAGTCAGTTTATGCATAAGCCGAGAAGACCACATATGGAAGCGGCCAAGAGAGTCCTCAAGTACCTAAAGGGGACCATGAATGAAGGTTTTTTTAATTCATTTACTTCAGATATTGAGCTAAAGGTCTACTCAGATGCAGATTGGGCCGGATCTAGAGATGATAGAAGAAGCACATCCGGGTATATATCATTTGCAGGTTCAAAAACCATTTCTTGGTCATCGAAGAAGCAACCAACCGTGGAATTATCTTCTACCGAAGCCGAATATAGAGGTTTGGCTAATGCAACTCAAGAAATCATGTGGTTAAAGTCTTTGTACATAGATCTTGGACTTCATTCTTCAACACCTCACATTTTTGGTGACAACACAAGCTCACTACATCTAGCAGCTAATCCTGTATACCATGCTAGAACCAAGCATATTGAAGTCCACTACCATTACGTAAGGGAGAAGCTAATGAGCAAGGATATTCAACTATCCTATGTCTCTACAGATATGCAATGTGCCAACATGTTGACTAAAGCTCTTGATGGTACAACATTAAGAAGATTCAAGTTGATGATTGGCTTGCAGGAAATCAAGGACAATTGAACTTATTTGAAGGCCAAGCATGTTCGGCTTGAGGGGGAGGTGTTGGTGCATTTTGCCCAAGCCTACATGCTTGATATGTTTGATATTACCCTCATTTGTAAGTCACATGAGTAGTCATGTGAACACCTCTTGTAAAAGAGTTCATTTTATCTCTTGTAAATGGAAAAACAAAAAAGGAAAAGAATGGCTTACCTCATGCATGATGTAAAAGAAAATTCGTGGCTCTAACTACCAAAACCACTAAATTTAGAGCTGAGGGAATCTCTCCTAACTTTGGGGATCACTTTTAGGTGGAGCCATTCGAATTCAAATTCAAAACTCCCTCCAAGAATAGCTATAAAAAGAGCAAGAAGGAAGAGGCGATTAGCAAGCCTTGTACGTGACCACTTGATGTCATTTTGTAGATATTGAAGAGCTTACTCTATAGCTCTATCATTCTACTCCCATTGTGCAAAGATTCATTGCCAATATAGTTGTAATCATATGTGAATCTATACATTTATTATCATCTACTTCTCTGTTTTGTTCTCTGCTATACTCACTCAGAGCAGTACCTTCAGAAGGTCATATCTCGAGTTCTACTGATTCTATTTCAGTGTTTTAAAATGCGTTAGATGGTTCATACTGTCTACTTTGTGTGTATACATTTTCAAGGTCATTGGATTAATAATTTTAGAGATATCGGCATTTTACTGCTTACTGGTCTATCTCTACAGAGCCCCGAGAATTGTGGGGAGGTTCCAGAAACTGTTGAAACTTGTTCTCAGTGCTCACTCCATCATTTTAAGTGTTTTAACTTGGATTGGGAAGCTTGCTAAGTCTATTTGCTATTACCAAAAGGAATTTTTCTAATTCCATCCAGGTTGAGAGCACTGTTCATTTTTTCCAGCAGGTGTATGTCCAAAAATAGCAAGTTTTGGGAGCTAGTCATTTCGCAACTAGTCTGTCTTGACTTAAACTTTTGGGATACATGTTCCAAAGTACTTGGCTGATATTTGGTTGGATTTAGGAAGCTTAAAGGGTCTACTAATCAACTCTGAAGTCTCAGTTGGCTGGTGTGAAGCTGGTTGTAGCGGCACCTACTCATCTTTGGATTGCATCCACCATCTCTCTTCACAATATTGAGATTACAATTTGACTCCCCTTTTGAGTTTGAGAACATAAGATCCCTTAGCTTATGAATCTCTCCGCCTTATATAACATAGTAGTATTCTATCCCTCATTTTCATACAATTCATCATTTTGAATCTACCCATGTGTCTATTGGTCATGAATGTTTGCTTCTCCCTCAAAGAGATAAAGGAGTAGCCCACATATTTTGGCACAAAATAAAATCGACACTGCCAAAGTTATTATGAGAGAAAAGGGTGACTTGGTTATAATATCATGCTCATATTTAGTGTTTGTGAGTGTGATCCATGATTGTGGTCATTTTATCTCCAATAGTAATTGTTTTGCTATACTATGGGAAGCAACACCTAGAGTTATCCAAATAATTAGAAAAACTGACTTGAGACTTTTCTAATAGATTTATAGTGATCTCATGGTTAGAGTAGAAGTGGGGATCTGATGAGATGCGAGTTGTGAGTTTTATCATCTCTAGATGGGATTGAGGGCAATATTTTGCATCATCATAATCACATGGTGAACAATGTGGTGCAATGGTATATATGCTTTGCTATTTGTACCAACTCATGGGTTTGAATCCAAAACCTAGAGAGACTTTGTAGGCCAATATTTTTGTTCTTCTAGTTTAATCTGAAGATTGCACCAAGAACAAAGAATATAGTACTTGGATCAACCATCAACGGTGAAGAGCGTGTGCATGCTAGTATGTTCAATTCAGAAATCCTTGGTTCAAGTTCGAAAACCATCAAAACTAGAAGGTGCTACATCTTGGCTATACTTTTCTTGCTTAGGCTTAAATTGGTGCACAAGTAACTATAGAGTATAATAAATGCCATTTTAGAAGTTACACATATCTAAGGTAGCCAATAGACCATTCTCTTCACCCGTACCATGTCATGTGTTCAATTATAGCACCTAAACTATTTTGTTGCAGGCATTGCTATCACTAGGGCTCCTTTTCGCTATAGCATAAAAATGGAAACCAAATTGGTAATGTTTTAGAATCATGAAACTAGAGGAGGAGCATCTCATCTTGCTGAATGTATACTCTACTAGCTGAATTCCACTAAGTGAGCAGACGTGGGTTTGAGTTTGTTATTGCTAAAATAAAAAATTTCCCGGTAAGGGGACTAGATTGTTGTCTCTGACCGCACTAGACAAGATTTTGAAAATACACTTCTAATTACAAGAATACTCACAAAGGAAAAATAGTAGAAGAATATGTAGCTGATACAAGAAGTCCCACAACCTAGGACTAATAGGCATAGATAACTCAACAAGAGATGATATAAGAGATCCCACAACACGGGATCCTAGGTTTGGAACAAGATCTCTAGATTACAAGAACTCCCTTGAGGGAGATGAACTAGTTACAATAAATAACTCGAAAGGATCTCGTACTACAAGATTACAACATGACAAGAGAGCATGTCCAAGATACAAGACTAGAGCAAGAGACAAGGTGAGAACTTGAAATGGAACTTGAAGGTACTTACTTGGTGATCTGGACTCCTTGAGCTCCCAAGACTGGCATTGGTAAGACTAAGAATGAATGTGGCCAACACCTCATAGTTTTTCCAAGGGCGGTTATGATTTGATGATGTCATCAACTAGAAACAAGATCTCTAGTTGTCAGAATTCAGCAAATAGACAGTTGATCTTAGGGTTTTTGCACATTCGGAATGAAATTGAAGCATTGGTTCCTCTGAATTTGCAATAAATCGTGACACACACACACACACATATATATATATATATATATATATATATATATATATATATATATATATATATATATATATATATATATATATATATATATATATATATATATATATATATATATATATAGCTCTCCCTAGTGGACTTCCTTCTTGGGCAAGTGGATTCTAACCATCGATGTCTTGGCCATGTAACTGTGTGTCTACCAAGTGCTCTAGTTAATTGGAGTTAACTCAAGTGCATGATTCTAGATGGCTCTCAATCTCTCTAGGAAAAATACTCTCTCCATTTACCCTATGGGGGTTCAACCTAAGACCTTGTCCTTCACACACTTGAGACTTAACCACTAATCTAAGTGGATTACTTGTTTACAAGAGCACATGACATGGTACATAAGTTGTCTTGAGATCTTTAGTCACACACACACATGTGATGAAAGGGTATCTTATTTTAGATCTGTGTGAATTGGTCAGACCCTTAGATCATTGACTTAGTTTATTACAAACTACTTTAGAGCATTTGTGAAATCATAAAAAATATCATAGATTCTTAGATCAAGTCATAACCTTTTTTATCTATGTCTATATACCCTTAAGCTAATGCATTTGATTAAGTTTGAGACTATTGGGAGCTCTCTTCTTCTTATTCTATATCAACAAAAGATCTATCCTTATATAAGTACATACCAAAATCTATAAGATCATGCATAGATATTCTTGTTTTCCTATAAATATCTATCTCACATAGATCTAAAAGCTTTTGCTTTATCATATTGATGGTTACTTTCCTCAAGTGCCTTATTTCTATGAAAGAAAAATTATTTTAAAAATATCTACATCATCCATTTTAAGAGTGGATGTACTTTGAATATTCTCTTTAGTTTTTGAGCATATTTGTTTACTATCACATACATTTCTAACTTAGATTTACCTATGAATGCATTACTACTTTTTGTATTGTTAGAAAGAGACTTGAATGATGTGTGTGTGACTCTCCTCCTATCCATATATACCCTCTTGTACTCTAAAAATAGCAATGGTATACCAATAAAAATAGCAATGATCTGGAATAGTCTAGTGTGAATATGTGGCCATCATGCAACACTTATTCCCATTACTACCAAAGTAATTCCCATTACTACCAAAGTACCTTAGGGTATCCCCCAAGCTTGGGACCTTGGCTAGTTGGCCCTTGTCCCTCACACACATGGATTGATCTGTGGGGATCAAATAGACTGATCCCTCTGGATCAATGATGCTTGTGGATCACATGCACTGATCCCTATGGATCAATGTCTAATACTCTCTCCCCCTTCTAAAGATCATTGTCCTCGATAATAAATAAGGGGAAGTACTTGTGAACCAGAGCTTCTGATTCCTAAGTAGATTCAGTAAGTGATAATCCTCTCTAGGCTACTAAATATTCATGGACAACATGATTCCTCAATCACTTCTGTCTCCAATCTAGTATCGTGTCTGGAGAATGATCCGTGCTTTTACTTTCTTGCAAAGAAACAATACCTTCTATTAGATTATCCTCCCTAGAAAGATGAAACACTAGATGAAATTTGCAATCTAGAGGAAGATCTAATCGGTAAGCAACTTCACCTAGCTTTTTAACTATCTTCCAAGGTCCACAAAACCTTGGTGATAGCTTAATACACTTCCTTGTGGATAGTGAAGTAGATCTAGCTCGTATCTAAAGAAAGACTCTATCTCCTACCCCTAAGGATCTAGGAGATCTTTTCCTATCAGCGTACTATTTAGCCCTATCAGCTTCTTGCTGCATCTTGGCTTTAGCTATTTCTAAATTTTCTTGGACGTTTGCTAAGAACTCCAAAGCACTAGGACATTTCTATGATATACCTATGGTACTGAGAGCATTGGCATTCATGCCATAGTTTATCTCAAAATGAAATGCAACTAGTGCCAAATACTATCCCAATTTGTCTGTCTCTCAGACATATATGCCCTCACATGTCCTCTAAAACCTAGTTGACCCCCTTGGTCTTGTAAATTTGACATCCCTATCTGAAACTATGCATGTTGACAACCCATGCAATCTAAAGACATGCTGAATAAAAAACTCCGCTACCTTTGGAACCCTGTGGATCAAATGGACTGACCCCTATGGACCAATCCGTGACACTCTAATCCCTATGTGGAGTTTCTATCGTTTCCTGCATGGGTATAAACTGATCCCTATGGACCAAAGTCATGATCCCTATGGATCATCAATCTATCTACCACAACTAGGATATTATCCCACTTTCTTAGGGTCCGCGGTACCCGACTATGAAGTCCATGGAAACCCTATCTTGGTTGTGATCTGGAATCTATAAAGGATACAAAAGACATGGAGGCTTTATCCTTTCTGCTTTGTTGACTTTACACATAGATCCTGGTAAACATAAGTGTGGACATCTCTGGCTATCTACGCCACCAAAATGTTCTTCTAACAAGCTATATTGTCTTGTCAGCACCTGGATGTCCAGCACAAGGCACATCATAACTATCATGCATGACTTTTCTTCTCAAATCCCAGGAATCTAGTACACAAACCTTTCCTTTCCATTTCATTATTCCATTCTCCTGTGAGAAACTGGAATATGGAATGGACTTGTTCGCTCTGCTAGGGGAAGAAAAAGCTCAAACTCTCCCGTCTCCTATAATAAAGTGATCACTGACGGCTCGAATATGGATCTTCCACCTGTGCTTCCTTTATGTCTTGAAGCAATGAGCTTTCTAGAACTATAAAGCTCATTTGATACATTATCCGTGATATTGCATCATCAACTATATTCTCTTTGCTCTTCTATACAGGATTTCCATGTGAAACTCCTATATGAGCTTAGCCCAATGAGCCTGTCTGCCTCGAAGATCTGGCTGACTATAAATACTTAAGTGTATGGTGATCGGTGTATACCTTAAAGTAAAGATAGTGTCTCTAGACTTTAAGAGCACACACCACTGCATACAACTCCTGTTCATGCACTAGCCTACCATCTTGGCTCAAAACTGTCCCTATGGCTTATGCCATTAACATCAGTCTCTAAATCAAAAGGTTTTTTGTGGATCAACCACTGTGAGTATAGGAGCCTCTGAAACAATTTGTTTTAGAGTATCAAACCTATCATGCTACTTTGGATTCCATGCAAATGGAACTTTGCATTGAAGCAATTTTTTCATAGGTACTGCTATCGACGAATAAGAAGAGATGATTTTCGATCAAAATCGGAATGCCCTAGAAATGATCATAACTACTGCTCATCCTAAGAAGTAGGCCAAAATAACATAACTAAAAGTTTCTTAGGATCCATCTGAGTCCCATCAATAAACACTCTATCCCTGGAAGAAACAACTGAGTCTTCTCTAGATTAACTAAGTCTTATCATGATCTCTTACTCTAATATGATGGTAGCTATTTGTACAATCTCTTTTACTAAATACAATGGCTCCACCTAGAGCATCTAAAAGATCATCAATCCTAGGAAAGTGGTCCTCCAAGTATTTCCATCACATACTCCAAAATATGATTTATGGTTCCTAGGCCAAATTTGGTGGCATGTGCATCATCTATGATACTTAGCTCCTATTGCGATGCCATTGAATGCATTGGCCCATGTCAAAACTTTCAAGATTCAATCAACTTTGGAAATTGATATGGCATTCAGAAGATTAAAAATTTTACTCATGCAAGAACATTTTATGCAAAATTCCTAAGTGGTCCGAATGGTTCCATGTATTTGTTGATGCTTTGAACATTGCCATTTGTGCTATGCTAATGTAGAAAGCCGAAAGATCATGGTTTTTCCCAATCTATTATGCAAGTTGCAGATTGACAACTACGAAAAAGAACTATTCGGTAACACAACATGAATGTCTTTTCCTCATATATTCTATAAAAACAAGTCTGCATTATTTTCTGGATCGATTATTTACTTTCCATGTTGATCATTGTGCCTGGGTTTATTTATTCAAGCATCAAAATTTGGTGGGTAGATTAGCTAGATGGGTACTTCTCTTTCAAGGATTTGATTACAATGTATTCCATCATCCGAGATCTTCTCATATCATTGCTGACTTTTGTTCACGATTGCATAATGGTGAGCCCCCGGATGGAGTGGATGAAACTTTTCTTCATGTAGCATTATGTCATATTACAGACCAGTCTGAGCTAGATTTAGGCACTCCAACCTGGTACAAGAGGATGCTTTCTTTTCTAGCAATGCATGTTCCACCATCTCATTTTCACTTCACAACTAGAAAATATAGGCATTCGACAACCATTGATTTATGATTATTCTCAATCAGTTCTACTGTAAAGATGTGTGGGGGTATTTGAATGTATTGCATGCCATTGCATGAAGTCCTAGCAGTTATTTCCGAGGCTCATTTTGGTATGACTAGTGGTCATCTAAGTACGGATCTCATAGTACATAAAATCTTAAATAGTGGCTTATGGTGACCAATGATGCATAAAGATGGTAGTGAACATTTCATACATTGTGATCATTATCAATGAATGGGTGAACCTAGTGATGTTCATCGATTCCCTTTATAGCCCATCTTACCTTTGGAGCCATTTAAAAAATGGGGACTAGATCTCATTTGTCCTATTCGTCTATTGGGTGCATGAGGTAAAGCTTTCATTTTCACCTCTACAGACTATTGTACACAATGGGTGGAAGGATGATGTTTACATCACTCAATTGTGCATAGTGAAGCTATTGTTTTGCTCATAGAATTATTCCCTAGATTTGGCCTTCCTTTGGAGTTCATTTTGGATCTGGGTACTCACTTCCTCTATCAACTTATCAATTATATTATAGATTATCTTCACATTAAACATAAATTGAGCTCCTTGTATTATCCTCGTGCAAATGGACTGGCCAACAGTACCAATAAAGTTTTACTAATTATGTTGCAAAAGATTCTTCTTGAATTTCCTAATAAATAGGAAGAGTATTTATCTTTTGTTTTGTGGGCTTATCTACTGTTATGAAGAGTATTTATCTTTTGTTTTGTTTGGTCATTATCTAATAGCTCATGCCTTGTTAATGGTTTAGAAGCCATAGTACCTATGGACATTACTATTCCCAAGTTATGGATTGTGGTTTGACAAAGACATTTATCAGAAGATCTGTTATATTGCTGAATTGGTACACTGTGCCAACTAGAAGAATACTATTATCATAGCTTTCTCTTGATGCAAGTAGGTCAAAATAGGCAGAGACAATGAAACGATAAAAATTTATAGACTCCCATTTCTCGGCCTCCAGATTTCATACTATTGTTTAATTCCAAAATGAAACAATAGGCTGGAAAATTCAAACTTTGATGGAGGGGTCCTTTCTATATTAATCAACAAATTGGTCCTACAACATTTCAAATAGCCACATTAGAAGGTGAACTTTTACAAACTCCAATCAATGGGTCCAAGTTCCAGCCTTACCATAGCTAGTTTCCGTTAGCAATTGTATATAGTGTATATATTTTTTGAATAAGGTGATAGTATCAAACATTGACTAAATGGCATCATGATTTCTAAAAGGGGGCTATGGATGGTGACCACTTGTAGTGCATCCTCAGCATGAAGCGAGTGTAGAAAATCTATATGTAGTATTAACTGCTCTCTACATTCAATTACACACATGTGGATATTTACAATTCTATGTTCAATGGCCTTTCTACATCCTATTTAACCTTTCCTAACAATTAACAAAAAGTTTTACTCAAACATTTTATAGAGCATGCTAGTGATTCACTCTCTTTCTGATTCAAGAGGATAGGCACTATATTAGCCAATGTTCTCAAGCCATCAGATATGAGCCCGTTAGTGATCCCTCCACTTAACATAGCTTAATATTGATTGATTCCATTATTGCGGATTGCTTCATTATGCAGAAATTAAGTGGACTATGATCTCTAATAATCTAGTTATTAACTCCCTTGTGAAACAGTATCACGACCAACTTCAAGAATGAAGGGATCAAATTTTTTCTATCGAATTTTAGATTGGAAAACACGCTTGATTGGAGATTGACTTAGCATACATAGCAACCTGATTGCATGTTAGTAATCAAGGGATAACAACATCAGTAGAACTCACCTCCATAGAGGAGATGGAACATTTGTTTGGTCGCCCATGTTTTGAAGAATATAGTATTCTAGACTCCCGAATACTAAGCCATGAATGTTTGGACTATGTTTGGATACATTAGTGATTTTTGTGTATTCAAACCCGTATGGAGTCTCTGAAACTCTATATTCCTTGATGAATGATGCTCCAATAACCAAAGCTAATATCAGCTTGGCTCATATAATTTTTAGGTGAATTAAGAAGAAGATGAGATGGCTCTACAGATCATCTCGTAAGTCTTAGCAGTTAGATACGAAGTTAGGTGTGCTTTTGGATTTGTTAGTACTGAAGCACCTCTCCTTCAATTGCATCAGTTTATTGTAGTAGATGAATAAAGTTTCCTTTCAGGTAGGTAAGTTCTAGGCTAAAAGAGCAATAGCAATTATGGGTCCATATATTTCATGAAGCTATCCGTCAAGGAAAAGAAGCCCACCAACAAAGTATGTAGGAGCAAATTGAGGAGGAGCTCTAACAACGACAAGAGGAAGAGGATATCGCAACTGCTCAAGATCAATGTCAGCAAGAGAGAGTTGAGGATGAGGTTGCCCATCAACGATAACAATAGCAGCAGAGGATAGGCAATAGTCCAAAAGGGAAACCTCAACAACAACAGACATAGCCAAGGACCTAGTGGGTAGCAACAACAAAAACAATAGCAACAAAAGTGGGGGCAAGATCAAGGTTAGACTAGAGTAGTTGACCCCTTATCATAGCAATTTTACTTAGGCTAGTAGCCTAGTAACCCTCCTCAACCCTTGTAGCATGAACAAGATTCTCAGCCTTCAACATCACTACAAACAAAAACCAACCAATTCTCATACTCCCAACCTTCATCATCCATTTGTTTTCCGATCTTCAGTCAAAAAATTCCAGATCCATGGAGGAATAGAGCAAGCAAAGTACAACTACATGCTATCAGTTGTTCTAGTATTATTTATCCTTGGGTTTTGAAAGCTTACCGAATCCAAGCAAGCACAATGGCATATGCCGCTAGATTACTAGCTTTGTGTTCCTTGCAAATGGAGAAAGAAGAAAATAATCTTCTATCAATTCACTCTCAATTAGAGCAAGCATAGGCTGAAGTGTTGTTGTTAAAGAAACAGAATACTAAATTAGAAGATGCACTTGCAAGCCGAGAAAAGTGTTCTATTGAGGATATGCAATCTTTCAAAGATAGGATTACTACTCTAGAAGTCCAAGTTGAAGAAATCACAAAAGATCATGCTGAAGTCATTGAGTAGTTAGTAGCTAGAAAAGATGAGCTTCAAGCTCTTTGGAAGGATGAGGATGATCTTCAAAACAAAGTTTCTACCTTGTTGACTGCAAGGAATTTTTGTAATGGTAAGATTGTTTCTCTCACTGAAAGTCTTTAGGTAGCAATGGCTAAATTGGATGGGGTTAAAGATTTAGAGAGTCAATTGCAGGAGGGTAATCAAACTATTGCTCATCATGTACACATGTAGGCACATGAAGAAATTGAAGTTTCCTCTTTATTAAAAACTAAAGATGAATTACAAAGAAAGCTCATTGAAATGGAAGAGTAGCTACCATAGAAGAATGCAATGTTTTAGAAGTTCCAATTATTTCATGAAGAAGGAAAATCTACTACATTGGCCTTTTCAGAAAATTTTAAGGAGGGTTTTATAGAAGCTACTCTAAAAGCTTCTGTTTGGAATTTGGAACTTCATTCAAATGTTGGTTCAGAAAATTTTCAAGAAATTCTTGATTCTTGAATATCCAATCTTCAAGACGTTTTTTATGAATTTCTGTATGATTTGAGTACTATCCATAATCCTTCTTTGGATTTAAGTCCACCATGCATGATAGTGTTAGACTACCACCAGAATGATATTTTGTAAAGCTTCAATATTTTGTAATTCATATATTTTATAATTAAATGGATTAATCTTTTGGAGAATTCAAGAGGCACATTTTGGTGAATTCAACATATGTACCCATGTATCATGTAATGGGAACGAATGTTCATATGACTATTGGAATCCCTTAGTGTAGTGAGGAGGAGAAGAAGAGGAAGATAACCAGAGTGACTCCAAGAGAGAAGATATTGTAGATTATATATGTAGAGTTCTGTATGTTGTACTATAATCAAGGGATACTTTGATGCCAAACTCTATTTTTTGTTGTAGAGTCCGGGATCAATTTTCTTATTGAATTGTATTGATTGTTAAAGTTATAGATTGATAGTGAATAGAGAGGCACTAGAAATTATTCGATAACCCCCCATTTTCAACCTATCTTTGTCTGTGGAACCTAAAGCAACCAAACACACACTTATGTCAAATGATGAGTACCTCATTGACTCCAAAATTTGATTTTTCAATACACAAAGCTAAGCCCACTTCAACAAATAATTGAAAAATCTTTTAACAATCAAGTATGTGAGCTTTAAAAAAATTTTGACATCCATCATCATCCAAATTAAGATCTTTATTTGATTCTAGAAAACCCTTAATAGGAATATCATCTATGAAGGGCATAGCAAGGTGTGGAATAAAATTGTACAAACCAAATTTATTGCCTTCATCATATGAGCAATTGAATTGGATGGAGACTAAGGTAATGTACATATTATAACCAAACCAAGAGGTGTCTTAATTATTTCTATATCCCTACTTTCTACTACCAATTGGAATTGTTCATGGCCAGAACAGAGATCTCTAATCGAGTATATAGCATGTCTTGCAAATGCTTCAACAAATTCATCACCAATTGGTTGAATACCAAGATTTCTGATGGTTAATTTGCTAACCAATTGAAGATTTTGGATAGAATGAAATTTTCCATTGTTTTTTGGCATGGTTAACCAAGAGTTTGAATAAGGAGGAGATGAGGACTCAACAATATGCATCCTCATCTTTTTTTTGAGCACCCTCATCAGTTCAGGAAGATGAGCTCTAGGCACAAGAATAGGGCTCAAATTCCAAGTATGTGAGGAATTCTAAAGATGACCATTGGAGTGATAATTCTAGGATCTGCTTAACCTATTTGATGAGGCTCTAAAGTGAAAGCTTTCCTATGATTTTGTATGATCTTCTAGAAATATTATTTCTATATAGAGGAAAGACAGCCATTAGCATCTATCTTGACTAGTTCTAGTTTTTCCTTAGTAAATTCATGAGCAATTGTTGATTGATCATGAAGAGTTGGATCATGAATCAATTTTCTAATCATCTCATGAGGAGATTTGAGAAGTGGTTGAGCTAGTGCCTTCACTTTCTTGTCTAAAATGTTGTATTTTGTATCTATGTTTGGCTCAAATCCATCAAAGCAATGATGGTCATCAATCCAATCATGCAAAATTGCATAGATTTTAATTTATGGAAATGACACACATTTTGCTTTCGCTTGTTTTTTGCTCATGAATGTTTCTATCTTTTCTATCACATCAACCCATGAGACAAACTCAAATATTCCACATATCGTTTCATTTTCATCAAGCAAACTACTAGTTTCTAGTATTTTTCATGTTTTCTAACTTTTTTGTTTTTTTCTGTAAGAATAAAAGGAAAATTATCCAAGAATAAAAGATTCAAAATGGGGTAAATCAAGGACAAAGGTACCACTATTAGCTTGCATAATACTAGAATTTGCTCGAAATCATATTCCGAGTGCATGACAAGATACTTCCTCAAACTATGGTGATTTCATAACATAGATAGTCATGAACTGAATAGACTTCAATCCATCACCTGAAAGAACTCATTGAAAATCACTACAATCATCTAAGACTTTAGTTTCCATGCATTGTACACAAATGAAAGGTTGTCTTTGAATAATTGGATAAGAACAATTTTGATGCACAAAGAAATGATGAACTTCTTTCACATCACCAATACAAAGGGTTACATTAGTAGAACCACTTAGAAGATGACCCCAAGCATTATTAGCAACTTTCATTCACCATCCATGGTCTCTATCTATATGCCACTCACCTTCTTCATAAAGCTCTCTCATAACTACATGGATGTTTGAACTTGAATCTATCAATGTATGATATGGTTTAGGATTGTTCCAAATTTTGACTATAGCCTCCATGGTTCCCTTTTCCCAATGCTTATGAGTAGAATGGCTTTTGGGGTTACCATTAGACTTATCTAAATTCCCAACCACAGGTCCTAAATAGTTTCTATGCCCAAACGTATCATCCATTTCATATTCATTTAATTCTAAAATGGTTACCTTTGGCTCATCCATCTATACATCTTCATCTTTACTTACTATTGACTCTCTTCTTCTTCTTATTATATTCATCACTTATTCTTTTACATAAGCTCCTAACATTTTTAAAATGTCTTCTACAGAAAGAGCTACTTTGGCTTTGAGAATCTTCTCCAAGACTACTCTTTTGATGTCACTAATCTTTTCCAATTCAGAAATCAATCTATATGTTGGTGGCTTCTTTGTTGGTTTCTCTCCGTTGTCCTCAACTTTCTCTCCTTTTCGTACTTCTTTTGGTTCTAATTCTTGTGTCTGAGTTTTACTTTTTGTTGCTTTTCCTTTTCCTTTGCTAGGGATCTCCTTAGGCTCTTGAGTTGGTTTGTTTGGCATTTGCTCTTGAGCTTCCTTCCTAGATCTAGTCACTATCATATCTTGTTCTTCTTTCTATTCATATCTCTTAAGTATTTCTTCTACATCTAGATCATGTGGATACACTCACAAAAAGTTCGATACATTCATTCCAAATATTGGGTCCACAAATGTTAGTGCACGTGGGGTGCTTCAAGCAAAGTTGGGAAGTCATAGTTACAATTCGTAGAAAAACTTACAGCTCTTTGAAGCAATACTTTAGCAACAAAAATGCAAGTCAACCTATATTGGAATGAGAAGGTTTGTCTTTAGCAACATAAGTGAGCATTTATTTCCATTTCAACTCAATAGGTTGCTCAAAAGAACACTCAACGCTTGGTTAACAAAACTTTTGAAACAAGACATGGGTCAAAGGATTTTTAATATATGAATTCATATGCACTCAAAGCATATTTAAGCCATGTTAAGTTTAGTTGAATGAACCAAAAATTTTACTCTGACTTCAAATGGCACAAATTACTTATACACAATTCAGGTAGGAAACAAATATCTCTAAAGCACAATATTTTCACTAAAATAAATCAATTTACGTTGCAAAAGATAGATAATTCTAGCAGACGTTTGCTGTATCACATTCCTTTTCACTAAAAAAATAATCCTGATGAATAACAAACTTGAGTCAAAATTGCTTGTCTTGCCCATGTCATCACAAGACTCACGCTCTATTTGAAGCATGTATATCTAACCATTATGCTATTCATTGATTATGCACATTTGTACATTGATAGATTCTTTCCGTTCAGACTATTTTGTTCATATGGTAATGTCCTGACTAATTCACCCAAAACACTCACTCACACACGGGTATGCAGGCAATGACATCATGAACAAATGATCTGAGCACAATACTTAAGGTATATTTTTGAGTGAGTGAACATTGATTTCATGATTGCTTAGAGTAACAATGTATGTGTCAGTAAGAAGTAAAGTCGAGGAGAAGCTTGGCATCAACTAAGAGCATTGTGCCGGTGTAGAAAATTTCAAGGGGAAATGAAATTGTTCCCGGGAGGAAAGAGTGACTATGAAGAAACACATGGCAGAGGTCCATATTGGAACTTTCATCGTTGGAGGAAGGTGATAGGAGAGGAAGGCAGTAGGAGTTGATATGGGAGCACAGAACTTCGAGTCGGTTGAGATACTTCTTCTTGAACAAAAGCTCCGATGTGTACCACCATAAAAACTTCAATATGCTATAGTAACTGTTTCAATAATTACATACCACGAATAAACTTAAACATATACATGCCCCCAAATATAGACCCGTACACGTAGAATCTTGAAGAAAAAATAAATTGATTCAACATTTTTGCTACATTCTCATTCTCAAGATTGACGACTAATCAGAAGATCTCCAGGTTATGATTTTCTTATCCATCACTCGAGCATGCACAATGAGATGGTTCGATGCCGACAAACACACATATTATAGTGCATGCACATAGAAAAGGATTACATACACACTTGCGTCTATTCGTCTTGAATGGAATGTCGACTTAGAGGATGATTATACCATAGACTTAGAGGATGATTATACCATCATGCAGATACACATAAACAAAAAAAAAAAAGAACAAAAACACATGGACATGCTCAATAAGCATAAAGAATATTGATGAACAATTTGATTTCAGATTATTCCATATATACTTGAAATTTAGGAATATAAAGACTCAAATAGTACGCAAGACATGTAGTGCAACGGAACACCTTCTTGGGCACACCAATCCCCTTTTTTGGGTCTCCTACTCTAAATATAGAGATCCTTTTTTTTTAACTAAAGTAGCAGACATGAACACAATCAGTATGACTGAAGAACCTATCTATTGTAGTTTTCCAATTATAATTTCCACCAATGCTTTGAAATATGAGGAGGTTTAGAGGAAGTGCACGTTGGAAGATTTAGTTGTTAGTACTAACGCGAGAGGACCTATCAGACACTGCACTTGCATGAATGTATTGAAACCCCACAAATTGAACTTCGAACTCTAGGGAGTAGGTCAAAGGAGTATACATTAAT